>CAUYUJ010009469.1:348716-373716 GCA_963575745.1 Prorocentrum cordatum | reverse complement strand
ATGGCCAGTCCCGCCGTCTAGCCCTTGCAGTCACAGGACCCGCGGGTGGCTGCATATTTCCGCCATCGTGTCTCTATAGAGCTGCGAGCGCGCGATCCCCGGGCGGCCGCCCCTCCGCCGGAGAGCGCCCCAGCGGCGACAGTGGACGATGGAGAACCGCTGGTTTTCCCAAAGAAGCGCGAATGGCCAGGCGGAGAAGCCGCATGCTCAGCCGTCTTCCGGACGTGGCGCGATCATCTCGAACGCGCGCGACATCGGCATGACGCGCGAAATCTAGGGCGCCAGTTCTCGCTTGCCAGTGCGCGCGCGTATTTATAATCATTTGTTATGAATATAATTGCATATTGTTATATTGCACGTTCGCTCGCCTCCAGGATCATCGCGGGTCGTCGTCCGAGCCGGTCCGTCGCCGCGGGTTTCCGCGGCAATAAGGGCCCCGCGGAATCTCACCGCGTTCAAACGCCGTCGAGTTCACCGTGCCCCGCGCGCGAGTTCGCGGGAGCTGACGTGCCCGATCTCGGCGGCCATCTGGCCCGGCGACTTCCAGAGCGCCTGGGGCAGGAAGATCGGGCGCGCCCAGCGCGGAGATGCCAGGCTGGACGAGCAGCTGCACGCGCGCCCGCCTCCGGCGGGGCCACCCCGCCTCCGAGCAGACTCAGGCAGGGGGGGCCATGTCCGAGCGCGAGAAAATTTACCCTGCGCGCTGGCTCGACTGGCGCCTCCAGGCCCGCGCCAGCGCGGAGGTGATCCGCGCGGTCTTCGCGACCGGCGAGATCTCCGACGCGGCCGGCGGCGCGCCCGCATCTCTCAGAGACGCGGGGAAGAAGCGCGACGCGCGCAGCTGGGAGTGAAAGGGGGGGCAGCCCCACCGGGAGATCATCGACTGGAGCTCGAAGCGCCCGCCGCGCGTGCAGATCTCCTCAGCGGGCGCCCCGCGGGCCGCGCGCAAGTTCGACGGGGTGCCGCGCGCGGCCTGGCAGGAGTTCCAGGATGAGGTCGCGCGCAAAAGCGCGCCCCAACAGCTGCCCGGGCTGGCGCTTCACTTCCGCCGGCGGCCGAATATGGGCAAGAAGGGCGACGGCGAACAGGAGGGCGGGGTCGCGCGGGCCCTGGGCCCGCAACATCAGCGCCCACAGGTGCCGCGCCAGCCCATCTCAACGACCGCGACCGTCCTTGAGGCCATTCGCATGACCGGGGCCGCCCCCACGAGCCCACGTCGAGAGGGGGGTCGCGCGCGCGAGCGAGGCCCAGGGCAGAGGGGAGTTAATCCGGGAGATGGCGACAAAGTGACGGGAGGGGCCGATGGCAGGCTTCTTTGAATTATGAGGCCTCTCTTTGAAAAATCAGCACGGGTACTGAGGCCTTCTATTCACTCTGCACAAGTTCTGAGCTTGCGCGACGTCGCGGGGCAGACTTGGCAAGCGTAGTCAGCAGCAGGCACGGCAGCCCCAGGATGCGCATCTGAGATCGCGGCGGGGTGGGTGGCGGGAGCGGGGGCGGGCGGGGAGAATCGAGTGGACCGCGCGTTCGGCCTTCGACGAGAGGCGGGGGCGCCTGGTCGACTCGCGCGAGGAACCGCGCGCTTGCGAGGAGCGGGAGGTTTAACGGGGCGCGGATCCGACGGGGGGAAGGCCCTTTTGCTTTGCCCACCTCTCCCCTCGAGAGGGGGCGGGCAGGGGTCGCGCTCTGGCCCCCTTAGTGCGCCCTCCAGGGGCGCGCGCCCGCAGCGAGGATTGCCCTCGCAGGGGAAGCGCGCCCTTCGGGCGAGAGCGCAGGGCCCGCGCCCAAAGTCGACTGGCGCCGAAACAAGATGCCCCCCAGAGCCCGCGAAGCTGCAAGTGTCAAACCGCTGCTCTGCGCCAGGACTCCATGGGTCAGAGCTTGCATGCACGCTCCTCTTCTTCCTCTCCTTCCTCCTCCGCGGCCCCCCGCAGCCCCCCATCTCGCCGTTCCCTCTCTTCCCCATCGCGCCCTTTTCTTAGCAACCATGTTATTTTTATTCCTCCTCCCCCCCTCTAAGTACCCCCCGCCATGCCCCCTTCACCCGCTCTCTGATCATCGCCGCCGCCTTCGCCGTCGCCGGCGTAGGCGTCGGCCGCGGCCCAGGCGAGCACGGCCCAACGCCGCCGGCGCCAGCTTTTGCGCCATGGGGGAGACGGAGGACCCGAGTCTGCAGGACCTGGCAGTCATCGCCGCGCTCGCACAGCCCAAATGGACGCGAAGGAGGCCGCGCCCGCCGCATCGCATCTGGCAGCGGCGGCCAGGACATGTGGCATAATATTTTGACATCGCAAGAGAGGCGCGCACACAATCGAAGGGAGACGCAGTTTCGGTCGCCTCAGGCGCCAGCGTCGGCCACGGCACTGCCGCCGGCAGGGCGAGCGCCGTTGTTTCCAAGGGCTTGCTTCGCAGCGCATAGATCAAGCAGTACACTGGGTTCAACAGTGGTTGGGGGCCCACAAGCGTTTAGTTGCAAGTTGTTTCAGGGTTGTTCAATGGATGGGAGTTGGCGAGGTCGAATGGCCGTCACGGATGAGCACCGGGAACGAAATTCAAAGGCGCTCCTGTTCCCAAGGGACGAGGCAACACACGGTCGTTACAACGCGTCTTGGGGCCTGTCCGCTTCGGCCGTGGAATTGTTCGGCGACGACCACGAGCACATCTTCCACAAGCACATATTCGATGGTAGGAGGGTCGTCGCATGCGTTGATATGGCACCTGGACGTTGTCCGTCTCGCACAGCTGGCGGCGAGGCGACGCGTTCCCCGAATGACCGGGGCTCGTCCAAGCAGCACTTCCAGGTCTTGCGGAGTAAGACGCCGCTGATGGTCAGGCCTAAACTGCGTGCCCCCGAAACTTTGGCGGCGTGGTCTCCCGATAAGGGCCGGCAGGTCTACGCCGACGTTTTGAAGAATGTTAAGGGCACCATCGAGACTGCCACGGCCAGTGAAGCCCGCCGCGATCCAGGCGCACTTCGAGAGCCAGAAAATCGTTGAACACAGCTCTGGGCTCACAAAAATGCGCCGTGGACCAACGGCAAGGCTGTCGTGCATAGATTTGAAAGTATTGCTGAAGTTTTAAATATCTCGCGAGGTGCTGGTTTCTCTTTCTGAGGTTGAACGAGTTCGAACTGGTTCTGAGCTGCCTGGGCGCACCCGGCGCCGTCGCAGGAACGCGCGCGCGCTGCAATCACGACCGCCCCCTCCTCGGAGCACGAGGTCTCCGACCGGCATTTCTCCGATAGGGCCAGTCGGCTTTGAATGGGCCCCATGGGGCCTCGTCTCCCGCCACTTCCCCATGCGCCTCTGACGGCGAGGATCTAGATGTGTCCGACAGTGCCCCTGCATACCGGGCGCCTGTTCGCGCGACGCTGCAGGCCAGCGGCCGTCGACGCGCAGTTGCGGGGCTAGAAGCCGACGCCGTGCCGGCAAGAGAGATTGGCGCGACAGGATGGGCCCCTATGTTCGTCGGCGCCTTCCTGCTCGCGTCAGTTCCCCCATCAGAGCTGGGCCCGCAATGAAACCAGTTCGGGGCGCAGCGATCATTCACCCATTCGCTCTTCCCTGGAAGCGCTAAGGGAAGCCGTTCAGTCGGGGTGCGCCCCAAGGAAACACCGCGGGCTGGACGCCGATCTCCGAGGGCGCCCACAAGCATCCCCTGGGCTGGGTTTCTGGCGGCCAACGCCGCGAGGGTTATCATTGCCTTGGGTTTGGGGGGATCCGTCGCTGGAGGCCGTTGCCGGGCGCGTCGACACTGCGGCCCTCGACGGCAGGTTCACCGCGAAGTTCGCGAGATCTTAGGGCCCTGCGCGAGAGACCCAAGAAGCTCACGCAGGCCGAAGCACAGTCGAGGCAGCGCCGCCAGGCCCTCCCAGATCACGTCGTCGTCGCCGCGATTGGTTTCTGTGCAGAAGGTGGAGAGCGCCCAAGGCTAGCGCGCAGCCTGACACGTTCGCCAAGATCTCGACTCCTGGGGCGCGCTGGGGCCAACGCGGAATATCATTGCGCCCAGCGAAGTGAGGAGGTTCCGAGAGAGTGCGCGCGCAAGTGCGTCGATCCGATGGAGACAGAATTGATGCAGCGAGTTCGAAAGAATCAACGCCTGGCTGAAGCTCGCAGCATGAACATCGACGGTCGCCACGCATCTGAAGTCACTTTCGACACAGTCTTGCGAGCTCGAGCAAGGCTGAACGAGGGGGACGTGCCGGGAGGAAATGCGAGGGTTGTCGGGGACACGCCACTCACGCTGCCCATCTCCACCAGCTACATCATCGGCCCTCGGCTCAGCGCGCAATGCGAGGGGAACGTCGCGTGGGGCACAGTAGTGGAACACCATCGACGTGTATTTGATCCAGAAGATCCCGCCGCCCAATCATTTCGTGGCATTAGCTTGATGGACATTCTCCTGACATGGCACGCGTCTTGCACGCATTATCCCGCCCACTTGTGCATGGCCCGTTGCCTGCATCTTTGGTCACGAGGAGGAGCTCACCGTTGATGCGATGGCTGGCGGCTCCCACTCGTTGCGCGCTCGGTCGATCGAGCGGCGATTGGAATGTCCGCTTCATGTTTCCAGGGGAGACGTCAATGGAGCGATCGACATGACCACCTTCGACTTCACGGTAGAGGCCATGCGCCATCGTGGCCAATTTCTTCCGACTTTGAAAACACCACTGCGAGAGCAACCGCAAAACGGAGTAGAGCCAGCTTTCCAGGGCATCAAGCTGGAGCCGCCCATCCCGTTCAACAAGGGCGGAAAGCAGGGGGGAGCAGAGATGTCGTTTCTTTGGAATCAGACTATTATCCTGCTGCTTTCCAGATTGGGCCCCAGGGAACTGGATTTGACTTGCATATGGGCTTTTGATAATATGTGCTGTCGCCTTGTCGGAGCTGACGATTTCTTGATGTGCGCCAGTACTTTGTATGGTCAGTCGCCGCTTGCGAAACTCACTCGTCTTACGCTGAGCTATGGCCTGACCTGGAAAATCGAGTCTCTAGAATTCTTGATTAACGACATTTTTTCCTTTGCGCGATGCCGCCGCGTTCGAGGTGAAGCAGACGTCGGCGAGGGGGGGCCCGTCGGCGCCGCGCACGCCGCCAGAATTCAATTCGCCCAATTCCGGAACATCCGTCGAGCAAGATTCCCATATCAATCACGCATCCGTTTCTTTCTGGATTTTTTTCGCGCAGCGATGGTCCATAATGGTCTCTGGCAGGCTCCTGACGGCAACGCTTCCGACGTAGTGTGACATTGCGTGTGGATGGGAGCACGTGGTTTCTGGAAGGGTTCCAAGATCTATCTCAGTACTTCTGACTTTGTTGTTGCGTTTTGAGGGATATGGCACGCGCGCCGTGCCGTTTGCCCGCCATGCTCGTGGGCCCTGCGATCGGACTGAAGGCCCCGTGCGAGATTGGACCGGCGGTGGGGATCTCATTTGCGACGGATATCAACGCGACTCGACCGCCGACGTGGGGTCGCGGGCTCTTTCGGGATGTGGTTCTTTGGCACATCACGGCAGAGTGGAGAGCTACGCAATTGGCGCTCACTCGCGGGGAGGGTTCGGATGCGCGGAGCAATCGCAAGGGGGAAGCACGAGCCGAACTACAGTCGAGCACGCCACTTGTATGAGTTGCTTCTCGATAGTACTGAGGGCTTGTGGGTTCCGTCCATCGGTGAACCCTGTTCCTTTTCATCTCTGAATTGTTGGCGTTCCGTCAAGTACGCGTTTTAGATCGTGGAATTACCTGCGCATGCCTGCGCGACGTCGAAGCTGAAATTCCCGGGTCCTGGTCAGGGGATGGAGTTTTCCATGGAGGGCGTCATGTACGGAAAAGCTGGTCTCCCGTAGGTGTCCCGGGGTACCGTTCCTCGGCCGATTCTTCCTCTCTTCTGGTGTTGTGTCGTCTGTCTTGTAGGTTACAAATCTTTGGAATTCAAAGTTGATCGTACAGTGGCTCAGGTGCTGCTGGAAAATGTTCGACGGTTCTACGTCCCCTGTTGTCGCCACGGCCCAGCGGTGGTTTGAAAAAGTGTAGTCGCGAGGCGTCCCCACGCCTCGTGGGAGCTCTGGTCACTGGTGTGGGCACGTCAGTCAGGAGTTCAATCAAAGAGCCGACGCTCCTCCGAAGCCTTCGTGAATCGTCAGTGGAAAATGGTCTGGCCTTCCAGCGGTTGGCACGATGACGCTGCGAGGTTTTGGGACCAGCAGGGCTTTCCGTTCTTTCGCAGAGGTGCGGAAGGCTCAGTCTTCCTGGGGAGTGGGCGCGGTCACCTTCGGAGAGTTCAGAGGCCCTGCTCATGTTGTGGAGGCTAAGTACAGTATGCTCGCACAGCAATAACATTTCATTGATGCGCAGGCACCTGTGCGATGCTGTGACTCTAGCCTCATTCGATGCTGCTTGAGGTTTTGTTATGTGCATGAGAACACTAACATATCGAGATTGTTGGCATCGTTTGTGTGCGTATGTTTCGTGAAAACAGCCATCTTCATCCCAAGCATCGCCATCACGATCATCATAGTCATCGTCGTCATCACCACCATCATCTTCATCATCATCCTCACCTGATTCATCATCATATTCCCCCCATCGCTCTCAGTCTGCTCCGTCTCGCCCTCCCAGCCGGCCCCTTCCACATCCTCCTGTTCTCTCTATCCCGCTCTTCGGATTTGCCTCCCCCTGGCGCCTGCACTTCGCCCCATGCCAGTTTCCGCTCTCCTCCCCCTGTCTTCCCAGGTTTCCCACGTCGGTCTTCACAAGCAACGAACAGATCCATTTTCGCGCCCCCGCGGTCTGGATTCCGGGGCGCGATCCCGCGGATACGCGGTCGAAGTGACACGTTCCGCGCGGGGCATCCACGAAAAAGCATCCCGTATCCGCGGGGCCGCGGCCCAGGGGCCCAATTTACGAAGAAGCGGAGACGTAAACGTGTGTCGCGCAAGTTGCATTCCTCCTCTTCTTCATCATCATCATCATCACCATCACCATCAGCATCAGCATCAGCATCAGCATCATCATCATCATCATCATCATCCTCATCCTCATCATCATCATCATCATCATCATCGTCATCGTCATCGTCATCGTCATCATCATCATCATCATCATCATCATCATCATCATCATCATCATCATCATCATCATCATCATCATCATCATCATCATCTCCTCCGCTGCGTGTTACTTAGTTGAAGGTTGTGGGGAATGAAGAAGAGGAAAGGAGAATGGATCAAGCGGAGGATCAGGTGGGGAAGGTGGGGAAGAGGAGGAAGGGATGAGGAGGAGCAGGCGGAAGAGAGAGGATGAGGGAGCAGGAGGAGGGGGGAGGAGCAGGAGGAGTAAGGAGGAACAGGCAGAGAAGGAGGAAGGGGATGAGGAAGAGGAGGAGGAGGAGGAGGAGGAGGAGGGTGACGGGCAGGGGGGAAATAGGGGAGAGGGGGAGAGGGAGGAGAAACAGGAACAGCAGAGAGAAAAGGAGTAGGAACAGCAGGAGGGGACGAGGGTGATAGGTGGGGGGGGAGGCGGCGGAAGGGCGGGAGGGCGGAGGGGGGGGGCTTGAGCTCCCACTCGGTTTGTGCACCGATGTTTTAGGCCGGCGCTCACGGCCTTTTGTTCGAGATTGCCCGGGGCCGCACACAGTTGTGGGTTCGGTGCTAGGGTTGAGGGCTAAACAAAATAGAGTCAGGCGGTGCAATAAGGCCACTTGTTTGACTATCTCAGTGAGGGGGGAGGGGGGAAGCAGCAGTTCAGCAGTAGCAGGAGCAGGATGATGAAAATACGTTTCTACAGCGGTGGTCTCTCCGACAGTTTTCGTTGCAGTCTCGCGGGCGGGATGGTTTACCAAGCATGAGGTCAGGCTTTGCGACAACCACCATCCCGACGGCTACTGTATGCTCTCGGCTCGAGCATTTGCTCAGGTTCTGCTCCCGCCCGGCATCGGACCTTTTGGACCTGCACGCTTCGCCAGTCAAGCATGGTAGAAGAGCAAGTCGTTGCGTTTCTCAGGGGCCAGGGCTGCGACGAGGAGACCTGCGCTTTCCTCGCCGCCGCGGTGGAGGACGCAGAGCCCGACGAGTGGCGGGAGATTGCCGAACCGTTCCTGAAGCCAGAAGTGCTGAACGCGTTCTTGGATCTGGCGCCTGCCAGGGCTGCCCGCACGGAGGCTCGGCCGCCCCAGACGCAGGCGGCTCTGTTGAGCAGGCAGCGTGCTGTCGGACCCGCGCAGGGGGCAGGCGAGCACGGGTCAGAGTCTACATGCAGGGGATACGCGTTGCGTGTATGAAGTCGTGCTTGTCCCTCCACAGGAGGAGTATGGGGACGATTTGTTATGGACCATTTTTGAGCATCTCAGGGCATTGTTAGACTATTTTTCATGTCGTCGTCCAAAATCCCCCTGTAGGGGGACGGGCCCGACCTAGATGCTTGTAGCGCAACCCGAAGCGAGACCGAGGAACGCACATGCACCACTAGCAATAATATCTCCGGGAGGGGGGCAACAGAGGTGTGTGTGTGCGCACATCCGATGCCCGGGAAATCGTTGCTCGTCTTCGTGCTGTCCGTGCGTTTTCTCTTGTGCGCTAGCGTGGGGGAAGCGATTCCCACGGACCCCGCGGCGAACGCATGGTGTCGTAGCGTCGTGTTGCCATGCTCGTTGAAAATTATGACATTGCCTGTGTACACATAGCGACTCCCCAAATTCGAGTGTAGTTGTCATTTGTATTAAATGTCGGCGTCGACAGTATTGTATATTCCCTTCCCCTCGTGAGCGTACAATTTGGTTACGGTTATGTTGCTGTGTCGGTATCCAGTTGCTTGCGGCAGGTTCCGCTACCGCGCCTGCGCAACACTCCGTGCGAAGACGTTCAGGGGACTACATCATGTGCCACCTCTCGTATACATCCCTGACTGGGGGCTCTCATGAGGCCTACTTGGATTATGGGGCTGCCTTGGTCTCCTATTGGAACGTCTTGGGAGCCTCCTTCGCCCATCTCGGCCGTCCGGGGGGCGTCTCTTGGAGCTGTCTTGGGGGCCTCTTGGGCCCCTCTTAGGCTTGGGCGGTCCTGGGCCTTCCGTGTGCCGCCTTGTGCTGGGCCTTCTTGGGGGCTGCTGTGGGCGTGAATCGGGCACCTTCGGCATCATGGAGGGATTTTCTTGGAATCTTGATGAAGTGAGAGGACCGGGAAACTACATAGAAGCTGAAACATGTGACTGGGGCCAACCCTTTCACTCTTTCCGGCACTGGCAACCGCATCCCTACTGTTTCGGGCTCGCTTCACCCACTGCTAGTTTTTCCAGCCCTGGTCACTTCCACTTTCACTGTTTTTTCAACTTCCACGTTTTCCAGCTCCCATGTAACAACATTCAAATCTTGAGGAACCCGCTTAGCGTTGGAATTCTGTTTGGGTCTCTTGGAGGGCCGTTTTGCCCTGTGCTTCCGTCTTGGGTGCCTCTTTGGCACCTGGTGAGGTTGTCTTCGGAGGCGTTGAGGATTTATTGAGACAATGATGGTCCATCTTTTAGGCACGAGTGGCCTTTCTGGGCATCCTTGGAAGCTTCGGAGAGAGCTAGTCGACACGACACCATGCCCAGTGACTCTTGGACCTCCTCGGCATTCCTTACCCGATGGCTCATCCTCTTCCCGTCCTCCACCGGTTGCGCTCTAAGGTCGTATAAAATGGGTGAGAACGAAGTGAACCGGAGAACCCAGAAATCGATGTTAGTTTCAGTTCGTGTTGTGCGTTACCCGCATGCGGCGGGCAAAGTCTGTCTTTCAAACGACCTATCAGGTTTTGGCTCCCCAGTGGCCAGAGCGTGCCCGGGGGTTGATGGGTGTGCCGCGGTTGGTATGTGGTTGTCTTGATTGTTGTCCCGATGGTTGTCTCCTTGGTTATGGGGTGGTTTTCTTGTGGTTGCCTTGATGGTTGTCCCGTGAGATGTCCCGTGATTCCGTGGTTGTCTATTGGTTGTCTCGTTTGTAGACCGAGAGAGTATTACTTCTCCTTAGGCAGTCTATGTCAACTTGCATCTATAAGGAGGGCGCCGAGGTACAGAAGGAACGCCGTGCATCACACGAGTCAGTTGTTTGAACGCACTGGGGCACCGTATCTTCTAAAGTGAGGGAGGGGGGCAGGCGACACGAGAGCAAATCTGCCCGAGCCAAGAAAGAAAGGGTGCGGTAGGTTCTTGTCGCGCAGGACCTGCGGTGAATCCAGCGTTGGCTTCCTTCCCAGGCCAGCATTGAAGGGTCCATCCTTCAAGGTTGGACGACCCGCGCGGTGTCAGACACCAGCAGCACGGGTAGTTACGGCACGAACCCGCCCTCAACGGGTCTGGGCCTCCCAGACGGGGTCCAAGTAGTCGGGATCGGAACCCATCTGGGAGTCCTCTAACCTAGCATGGGGGAACGGGTCCTGAGCGAAACGGGTCCTGGGCCCTTGGGCTTTTCCCAGGGACCAGATCTTCATCCCGAGTCGTTCTCTGACGGTCCCGGACCCAGTGGAGGGCTCCGAGGGCCCGAACACGGAGCAAAACCTCCGGACGTGTTTCCCTCCAGACCTGTTGCCCCCATGGCGGCAGCGCCTCCCAGGCCCCGTGTCGCTTGGCCCCGCGGAGGGCGAGGCCCCCGCGGAGCCTCCCGCCGCCGCCAGGGGCGGCCGAGGCAGGGGCCGAGGCGCGGGCAGGCCGACAGGAGGGACAGCCGGGGCCCGGGCGAGGCGGCCCGCGGAGGCGCCTGGCAGACCCGCGGTCGAGATCACCTCGCAGGTTCGACGACGACGACGACGACGCCGGCGGCGGCGGCGGCGGTGGCGACAAGGACGACGGCGGCGACGACAAGGACGACGGGTTACGCTCAGGGTGTGGTTTTCGCCGTGGGGAAAGCGGGTCCTGAGGGAAACGGGTCACGAGGCTTTTCGCCGTTTTCAGGCCCCCGGGGCCCTCCACTGGGTCCGGGACCGCCAGGAAACGCTCTAGGATGAAGGCCTGGGGGAAGGCCCCAGGGTCCAGGACCCGTTTCCCTCAGGACCCGTGTCCCCCATGTTGGAAAGGTCGTGGTCCTGCCAGGGTGTGGTTTGCGATTGGCGCCGTCGGGGCTCACGGGGTCACCACGGTGCGCCCAGGCTTTGATGAACCCTCGACGGGGCGCGGCAGAGGTGCCTGTCGAGGTCCACGCCCGCTCCCCAGGCGCGGCTCACAAACCACACTTTTTGCAAACCACACCCTTAGGAGTCGCTGACAGGTCTCCCGCTTCCACAGGGAGCTCGTCGAGAACGAGGTCTTCGGTGTCACATCATGGGAGCCTTCTATGCCCTCACAATTCCGTTGCTAGGGTGCGTTCGCGTGCGCTGGCGTCTAGCAATCGATGAGAAACCGCGAATTGAGCGTCGGTTCGCGTCGATCAGCGTCGATTAGCGTCGCTTTAGCGTCGATGTGCCTCGTTCAGCGTCGATTCGCAACAGCCAGCAAGACGGCACGAGAGGCTCCCATGAGTTACCACCGAAGAGGTCACCTCCGCCGTGTCCGAGGTGGACATCCACGACCTGACCATTGTCGAGGAGCAGAAACACTGCATAGGGACAAACTGTCGGAGGACCGCGCGGATTTCTTGAACTTGCGCTGGGGGCGCCTCCAGCGCCGCCCCTGGCGCGCTCCGCGCGCCAGGGAGGGTGGTTCAGCGCAGATCCAAGCAATCCGCGCGGGCCTCCGAAAGTTTATGCTTGCGCCGTGGCTTGTTCCTCTGACCATGGTCGTCAACGGGACGACCCTGCTCGACGGAGCACACTTGAAGTTGATGCCTGGCCAGCGCTACGGGTTCATCGGGCGCAACGGCTGCGGCAAGTCCACGCTCCTGCGGGCGATGGAGGAAAAGCAGATTCCGGGACGCCCGGGCAGCCGCAATCGCAGAGCGTGTCGAGACCTTGCCTCTCGTTCACACCCCTCCCCCCTCTCCCCCCCCCTTTCTCCCCGTTCAGCCCCCCAGACCCCCTCGCCTTGGGAAAAAGATCACGACGGGAGGTTGTTCGCCATTCTCGGCCGCTGGGGGTGCTGCCTACTGGGCCTCGGGACCGCCAAGACGCGACTCAGGATGAGCAACCTGTCCTGGGGAAGGGGTCGAGACCTCTGGGGTCGACGTTGTTAAAAATTCACCGTGGCCCAGGGGAATTAGTCCGCTCCCTCCCCGCGCCCCCCCCCCCCAATGGTGATCGAGTGCCACCATGACCCTGGCGCTGGCCGCCCCGAGTCTCGGGGGCCCCCGAAACCGTGCGATGCCACTGCGTGGTGAGTCAAAGGGCTTTAGACAGCCTTTCCTGTACAATCAAGGGTTAAACGAAGTGGCCATGACACAGATGTTCAAAGCATATTTTTGCATTTAACATTTCACATAGCAATAACTGTCAGAAATGATCATCTACTACGGAGCTTCGGGGTGACCGCACGGTCTGGGGACTTGGGTCGTTCTTCGTTCTCCGAGGGCGCCTCGGACCATTGGGACGTCCAGGGCCCCCAAGACCGTGCGGTGACGCACCGTGCGGTGACGCACCGTGCGGTGAGGTGGTCGGGGAGTCCTGGGCCACCGCACGGTCGGTCACCGCACCATGCTTTCTGTCGGGCGTGTCCCCCTACAGGGGGATTTTCGACGAAAAATGAAAGAACAAAAAAAAAAAAAAAAAGACACGAAAATGGCCAAAAAAGGTCAAACAATGCTCAAAACATAGTCCCCTGACTATTTTTGGGTTATTGTTTTATTCTTTGTGGGGGTATGTTTTGTCGTTCGTCGAGGAGCCCCCTGTATGGGGGACAGGCCCGACATAAACCATGCTGGGACCCCCCTAACCGAGGCTACCCGCCCAACTGCGTCACCCTGCTCGTCTCGCAGGAGGACGTCGGCGACGACCGCACGCCCGTGGAGACCGTGCTCTCCGGGATGGCGGAGTACGTCGCGCTCGCGGCCGAGGAGCGCGCGCTGCTGCCGTGCCAGGACGGCTCCGCGGAGGGCGCCAGCCGCGCGGTGCGGTCGCACCGGCTGCTGCGGGCCCGGGAGAGGCTCGGCGATGCAATCGGGAGTCTTGAGGCAGGGGTCGATGCAGACGCGGTCAGCCAGAGCCCCAGATCTTGTCTCCTCTTCCTCATCCTCCTCCTCCTTCTCCTCCTCCTCCTCCTCCTCCTCCTCTTTTGACCTGTGCTCGCGTGTAGGATCCCGCAGGAGCTTGCAGGATCCTGCGAAGCCCGACTGATCTGGGTTTGCGTTGGCCTGGGCTGGTGCGTCCCCGATGCAAAGGGTGTGGTTTCGCCGGGGTGTGGTTTGCGATCTGCGTCGTTGGGGCTTGGGTGGCACCACGTTGCCATCGCCGGGCCTCTGGGCGCGGCGGAGAGAACTGTCGAGGTCCTCGCCCGCTCCCCTAGGTGCGGGTCGCAGACTGCACCCTTTTGCGAAGCACACCTCTCGGAGTCGCCGCGAGGCTGCGGCAGGCCGCGGCCTTCGAGAGCAAGTCGAGCGGCCAGCGCGGGCGGGAGGCGCGGAAGGCCCTGCTGGAGGCGGAGGCTGGGGAGCGCGAGGCCGCGGCCGCCTGCGAGGAGGGGGGGCTGGAGGCGGGCGCGGAGCTGGAGGCGCAGGGGCTGCTGGCCGACGTGCGCGAGAGGCTGCGCGTGCTGGACGTGGGCGCGCTGCGGGCGCGGGCCGAGGTGCTGCTGAGGGGCCTCGGGCTGACCGAGGAGGCCCTGGGCGGCCCCACGGTGCGGCTGAGCGGCGGCTGGAGGATGCGCATCGCGCTGGCCAAGGCGCTCTTCACCCACCCCGACGTGCTGCTGCTGGACGAGCCCACGAACCACCTGGACTGGGCGGCCACGCTGTGGCTGGAGAAATACCTGCAGACCTCGGACATGGAGGATGTTGCAGTTGTCGTTGTGTCGCACGACCGGACGTTCCTCGATAACGTCTGCACGATGATCTTGCGAACCCATGAGAAGAAATTGCACCTGCACATGGGGAACTACTCCACGTTCGAAGAGGCCCACAGGATAGACCAGGAGGGGCGGGCCGAGCTGGCGGCCAAGGTGGCCGAGAAGCGCGCGATAGCCGATAAGAAGATCAAGGAGATGGAGCAGAGGGGCAGGGCTACGAACAACGACAACCTGCTGAAGCAGGTTGCCTCGCGCCGCACCAAGATGGGAGTCAACCGCCATGACGGCGGGAGCTTCAATCGGGTAGGTCTGGAGGGCGCGAACGGCCAGAAGTTCAAGGCTTCGTACGCCACGGAGCTCACAGCAGAGGCCGCAATGACCACCGAGACTAAGGAAGCCGACGTTAAGTTGAGAGTTAAGTCGGCGGTGCCACTCGGCAGCGATGTTGCCATGCTGCAGTGCAGGGAGGTTGCCGTAGGCTTCGATGGGAAGCAGCCTCTCGTCGCGAAGTTTGATCTCGATATTCGCATGGGTTCTCGCATCGCCTTGCTGGGTGTCAACGGCAGTGGTAAGACGACCTTGCTGAGGGTGTTGACCAAGGATCTGGAGCCCTTGGGCGGCGAGGTGTACCAGCAGCCGCGCGTCGTTGTTGCCCACTTCAACCAGCACCAGGCCGACGGCCTACCGCTGGAGCTCAGTGGCATTGAGGTGATGAGGGAGCGGTTCCCAGACGCCACGGAGGGGGACATTCGCGGCCATCTCGGCAGCTTCGGCATGGGCCGCCAGGCGGTTCAGCCGATCCATACATTGAGCGGCGGCGAGAAGGTCCGCGTTGCCCTGGCCGCAATCACCTTCAGGCCGCCGCATATCTTGCTGTTGGACGAGCCCACAAACCACCTAGACCTGCAGACAGTGGAGGCGCTCGGCAAAGCGCTACAGGACTTCGAGGGTGGCCTGGTGATCGCGTCTCACGATCGGAGGCTTCTGAAGGAGGTGTGCATCGACTTCTACGGCATTCAAGGCAGGAAGCTGCAGAAGACAGCCCTGGCCGACTTCGTCAAAGCCGTCCGCTCTGGAGCAGCAGCGACGAAGTGAGCGCGGGGGTCATGCTACAACCGAAGAGATATCAGGAGCGTGCTGCGGACAGTTCTCGTCCACCGAGACCCAGACCTCCAGTCCTCTGAAAGTGACTCTTCCACCAAAAAGGCACGTACGTCTCCTAGGTCCTCGAAGGCCCTTGGAAGTTCTATGATGTCATTGTGAGACCCGTCGGGGCCCCTCCAGTCATTCTCTCAACACGGGGACATGCTGAGAGCTTTTCGGGCCCGCGCGACACGTTGGAGCGGCTAAGGTGTAGAATGCTGACGCTTCGCCATCCCCCACCAGCATAGGCTCGCGCGTCGCTAATTTGATCGGCCCGTGGCCCGGACCTTTCAACTCGGCGCCTGCGCTTCCGCTTGCGCCCGCGAGGAAAAAAACCCAACCAGCCCATCCAGGCACGATGCCCGGGCAAGCTGCCTTTGTCCAGGGAAGTGCAGGGGCACGCAGCAGAACACGCAAAGGGGGCAGTTGTCACACCGAAGTTCGGGGTCAGCCTGGCCCTTGGCATCGCTCGGACGTGTGCATTCGGCCCTCGGCGAGGGCGATCGAGGAGCATCCTTGATCATTTGGCGAAAGAACCACGCACGAAACCGAAAAAAGCACAGGGAATGGACGTCCGAGCGATGGCGAGTAGAGCGGGAGTCACCGCGGGTCGCCATGGGGAAAGTCGCACGCAGAGTTTGAGATCAGTGAGTGGTCGGGGCATGGTTTCGACGAGGGGCAGTACCATTCGTTACAAATTTTCTCTGGGCCATCTTGGCGTCCCTTGGCGGCAATACAATCTTGGGAGCCAGCAAAGTATTTTTGGGGATCCATGAGCACGAAGTGCGGGATGGATGTGCCGACTTAAGGCCCCGCGCAGCTGTCTTGCAAGGCGTGCTGGGCGATTCTGGGCCTACGAGGCCGAAATGCGAAAGGAGTGTTCCGAAATGAGGCTCTACGCGGCTGTCTCGCAAGGCCTACTAATCGCCTCTCGAGGCCAGAGTGCACAAACATACGTAAGGTGTATGCCCAAACCAAATCCCCCCCAGGATCATGAAGGTCTGACTTCACGTTACAGACCAGCGGATTACATACGGGCCGTTCCCAGCATGCATGCATGTACGGTCGGACCGAGGGGTAAGATCAAGGTCGGTTCGTGCGATCAGGGAGGGTACCCTAGTGTTCGTCATTGTTGTTGCATGTTCTTGTGCAGCGTGGGGGAGGGTGTCGGCGAATGTTCTTCAGTGTGGTCGGCGGATGGTCTCGTGTCCCTGGTATCCTACTGTCCTAGGGCCTGCCGTACCCTCCATCTCATCATGTCATCATCTACCCTCGATGTTTATCAGGAGGGAAAGAAACACACAGACACCATGAATCCTCGATTCTTCCGAAAATATTTGAAAATATGGGAAGTGGGGGGGAAGACAGAAGCCCAGAAAATATGGGAAAATATGGGGAATCTTTTTATTTGTGTGTATTGGAGAGGCCTGACGGCCGGTGCCGCCGACCCTGATCGAAAGGGCTAGGAGTGGGGGGAGGAAGCGGAGGAGGATGAGGAGGAGGAGGAGAAGGAGGAGGAGCAGGAGGAGGAGGAGGAGGAGGAGGAGGAAGAAGAGGAGGAGGAGGAGGAGGGAGTGCATCCTTTGTGTGCCCGCTCGAAGAAAGTGCGCCCCGGGAGTGTGATATTCTGACTTGGGACGTGCTCCCGGAAGAGGAAGAAGAACATCTCGGGCGTGCCCGCTCGAGGAAAATGCGCCCTAGGGGGGTGGTATTTTGACTCGGGGCCCGCTCCCGGGACGCCTCTGCGGGAAGAGGAGGAGGAGGAGGAGGAAGAGGAGGAGGAGGAGGAGGAGGAGGAGGAGGAGAAGGAGGAGAGGAGCAGGAGGAGGAGGTGGAGGAAAAGGAGGAAGAGTTGGACCAGGAGGAGGAGGAAGTGCATCCCGTGCGTGCCCTCTCGAGGAAAGTGCGCCCCGGCGGGCGTCGTATCTGCCCCGGGCCCCGCCCCCCCCCTCCCTCCCCCCTCCACAATTACACAATACGAAAGTAATATCCCACTTCCCCTGATGGCGTCCCGAAGATATCCGAGACCCCCCCGCGTACTGTTTTTTAACACAGGATTCCCGGGAAACGGGTTTTCGCTTTCGTTTTTTTCCCCACATCCTGAGTGGGGTTCTTGTTTTCCCAGAACATCCTCTCCTCCTCCTCCTCCTCCTCCTCCTCCTCCTCCTCCTCCTCCTCCCGCTTCCTCCACCATCCCATACTGTATCATACCATACCAATACCATGCCACTCCATACCTTACCATACCATACCATGCACCCACCATCCCATACCATACCATGCCTTTCCCCACACCATGTTATTTATCAGGTTTCGTGCCCCTCCCACCCCTCCAGGGAGGCCCCGCCTGAGCGAGCAGTGTATTCGCACACCGTGTTATTTATCAGGTTTCGCGCCTCTCCCACCCCTCCAGGGAGGGCCCGCCTGAGCGAGCAGGGTATTCGCACACCATGTTATTTATAAGGTTTCGTGCCCCTCCCACCTCTCCAGGGAGGCTCCGCCTGAGCGAGCAGGGTATTCGCACACCATGATATTTATCAGGTTTCGTGCCCCTCCCACCCCTCCAGGGAGGCCCCACCTGAGCGAGCAGGGTATTCGCACACCATGGTATTTATCAGGTTTCGTGCCCCTCCCACCTCTCCAGGGAGGCCCCGCCTTAGCGAGCAGGGTATTCGCACACCATGTTATTTATCAGGTTTCGTGCCCCTCCCACCCCTCCAGGGAGGACCCGCCTGAGCGGGCAGGGTATTCGCACACCATGTTATTTATCAGGTTTCGTGCCCCTCCCACCCTCCAGAGGGGCCCCGCCTGAGCGAGCAGGGTATTCGCACACCATGTTATTTATCAGGTTTCGTGCCCCTCCCACCCCTCCAGGGGGGCCCCGCCTGAGCGAGCAGGGTATTCGCACACCATGGTATTTATCAGGTTTCGTGCCCATCCCACCTCTCCAGGGAGGCCCCGCCTGAGCGAGCAGGGTATTCGCACACCATGTTATTTATCAGGTTTCGTGCCCCTCCCACCCCTCCAGGGAGGCCCCGCCTGAGCGAGCAGGGTATTCGCACACCATGATATTTATCAGGTTTCCTGCCCCACCCATCCCTCCAGGGAGGCCCCGCCTGAGCGAGCAGGGTATTCGCACACCATGCTATTTATCAGGTTTCGTGCCCCTCCCACCCCTCCAGGGAGGCCCCACCAGAGCGGGAAGGGTGTTCGCACACCATGTTATTTATCAGGTATCCTGCCCATCCCACCCCTCCAGGGAGGCCCCGCCTGAGCGAGCAGGGTATTCGCACACCATGTTATTTATAAGTTTTCGTGCCTCTCCCACCCCTCCAGGGAGGCCCAGCCTGAGCAAGCAAGGTATTCGCACACCATGTTATGTATCAGGTTTCGTGCCCCTCCCACCCCTCCAGGGAGGCCCCGCCTGAGCGAGCAGGGTATTCGCACACCATGTTATTTATCTGGTTTCGTGCCCCCCCCACCCCTCCAGGGAGGCTCCACCAGAGCGGGCAGGGTATCCGTACACCATATTATTTATTAGGTTTCGTGCCCCTCCACCCCTCCAGGGAGGCCCCACCAGAGCGGGCGGGGCATCCGCACACCATGTTATTTATCAGGTTTCGCGCCCCTCCCAACATTCCAGGGAGGCCCCGCCAGAGCGGGCAGGGTATTCGCACACCATATGATTTATCAGGTTTCATGCCCCTCCCACCCCTCCAGGGAGGCCCCACCAGAGCGGGCATTGCACTCGCACACCATGATTTATCAGGTTTCGTGCCCCTCCCGCCACTCCAGGGAGGCCCCGCCAGAGCGGGCAGGGTATTCGCACGCCATATTTTATTATTAGGTTTCGTGCCGTTCCCGCCCCTCCAGGGAGGCCCCGCCTGAGCGAGCAGGGTATTCGCACACCATGTTATTTATCAGGTGTCGTGCCCCTCCCACCCCTCCAGGGAGGCCCCACCAGAGCGGGCAGGGTATTCGCACACCATGTTATTTATCAGGTGTCGTGCCCCTCCCACCCCTCCAGGGAGGCCCCACCAGAGCGGGCAGGGTATTCGCACACCATATTATTCATCAGGTTTCGTGCCCCTCCCACCCCTTCAGGGAGGCCCCACCAGAGCGCAGACAAGAAGCAATGGAACCCCGTAACATCTTTATGTGGGGAACTCCGTTAGCATTATTTTCAAAATGCTGCTCTCGCTGAGGCGCCGGCATCATTTCTGCTCCCGAATCGTTCCGAATCGGGCTCCCGCTGCAGCGTGGGCCTCATTTTCGGGTCGGTGTTTGGCCTCCGTCGTTCAGGATGGCGTTCTCGCCCCAGCGCGGGCCTCTTTCTCGCGCGCCCATCCGCCCGCCACCACCGCGCCGCACCACCACCACCACCACACCACCACCACCACAACACGCACACACGCACGCACGCACGCACGCACGCGCACCACCACCCACTACGCACGCGCACGCGGAGCCACAGGTCCGCTACGACACGCGTCCGCGGATAAAGAAAATCGGCGCCATGGTAAGGGATGGGAGGGAGGGGTAGGACGTCAGATATGACGCGAGCGCACCTAGCTTGCCCCCCCCCCTCCCCCCCCCCTGCGGGGAAGGGATCAAAGGGAAAGGGCTTCCCTTCGACTCCACTACGACGTCGTCCAATTTGGCTTTGGATAGCGCGCTTGAGGAGGAGAGCCCTGGGAGGGGGAGAACGGAGACGACGGAGACGACGAGTCGAACGGAGAAGCCCCTCACACACGCCGACAGGGTCGGCGGATTTATTTGTGTGTCCTGGGGCCCCTTCAGTTTATTTAACACGGCGAGGGTCCGCAGGGGGCCGCCGAATTGAGCCCGCAGAGCGGGAGCTTCTGCGGGCCCCCCACGGAGAAGCGAGCGCGCAGATTTTGCAATCAGTGGGCGTTCGGGTGTCCGGGCTTCGACGAGGCTCGGCATCGATCGTTGCAAGTGCCTTCGTGGGGTAATATTGGCTTCACCTGGGGAGTTTTGGGATCGTGTTGGCGTCCCTTGGTGTGTGTATGTGTGTTTTTTTGGGGGGGAAGGGGAGCATTTAGCAGTGACGGTGCAAACCGTTGTAATGTGTCGTTTCTCGCGGGCCTTCCGCGAGGCCATCTTGGAGCCTCATGCCGTTTTGTGGGGCGCGTTCGGGGCCTCTCTTGGGGCTTCCGGAGGGCCAGCTGAGGGCCTTTTGCAAAGCCATTGGCCAAAAAGTGCGCGCGAGGTGTGCCGGAATGATGCTCTCCTGAGTCATCTTCAGGGGCCAAGAGACGAAGAAACATCACATAGCAAACAGCGTTTCAAATCATGAAGAGGTTCGCTGTCTGCCGCCGGCCCGCCCCCCATATCGCTTGCATACTACGTTTGATCGGTAGGTTGGTTCGTGTCCTTGTCGATTGGCTGATTGGCAACTCGGCTGATTGATTCGATGTCCAAACTTTTGGTTCGCAGTTGATTTGGATTGGTTGGCTGGCTGGTTGCGCGTGTCTCGTGGTTTCGGCAACGCGCTCCCATGACAATTTCGAAAGGTTCGCGGTTTCGGGAGCACCGCGAATAGGATTCGTGGCCTCGCACACGCATATCCAAATACAGCAGTCGGGAGACATATAGCGCCTTTCGGCAGCCCCCGTGGGGTGGGCTCTTTGTCTCAGGAGCGCGAAAGCGCTGTGTTCTAGAAGAGGCTGTGGTTTCGGGAACGCGATCCCGCTGCAGCTTGCTAAAAGAGTTCTGGGCTCGGAAGCGCGAGCGCGCCGTACATTCTAACGTGTTGTGGCTTTGGGAGCGCGGGCACGCCGTAATCTACGAGACGGTGTGGTTTCGGGAGCGCCAATATGTTGCAATAGTTTTAGGAATGTGGCACGGGTAGCGCGAATGCGTTGTGATCTACTAGGGATCGCGGCCTCGGGAGAAAAAAACTACCAGGGATTGCAACCTCAAGGGCGCAAATTTGCAGGCATTTTCAATGGTTTGTGGCCTCAGGGGTGCGAATCTCTTGGATTTCGCGTGTCTCAGGGCCTAGAGCCGAACTCTCCGGAAGCAACAGTGAAGCCGAAAAGCGCCCCTCGAACACATCTCCCCATGCAGAATGTGTAATTTTCTGCTCTGGAGAGGGGGGGCGCTTTTGGGGGCAGCCTCTGTGGGATGCATGCGTGGCGTCGGATATGCTGATTTGTCTTTCTTTGCAACGGGATGTGTCCTCAGGAGCCCGAGCGCGTTGTAATTTGCGAACGGGTTGTGGCTTCGGGAGCGCGGCCTGCAATTACGCTACCGACGAACCCCACATACTGATTTTATGTCTTGTGTGAACCGCGCTACCACTACCACCGCCGTCATGCTCTCTGGTGCCCCCATGTGGTCGTTGAAAGGAGGGGGAGGACGTGTGGGGGGAGAGGAGGGGTTGAGGAGTCATCTGTGACGGTCATATCCGGCGTCGCCTGGCACTTGGATACGAGAGGTAATACGCAATCCCGCACTAGAGGCTATGCCTGGACGACCCTGGCACGCATAGGGAGACCACCCCCTGCGCACCCCCTCTGGTGTCGAGAAAATGCCACGCCTGCAATGCCTGGACGACCCTGGCACGCATAGGGAGACCACCCCCTGCGCACCTCCTCTGGTGTCAGGAAAATGCCACGCCCGCAATGCCTGGACGACCCTGCCACGCATAGGGAGACCACCCCCTGCGCACCCCCTCTGGTGTCGAAAAAATGCCACGCCTGCAATGCCTGGACGACCCTGGCACGCATAGGGAGACCACCCCCTGCGAACCCCCTCTGGTGTCGAGAAAATGCCACGCCTGCTATGCCTGGACGACCCTGGCACGCATAGGGAGACCACCCCCTGCGCACCCCTCTGGTGTCGAGAAACCCACGCCTGCCTGGACGACCCTGCCACGCATAGGGAGACCACCCCCTGCGCACCCCCTCTGGTGTCGAGAAAATGCCACGCCTGCTATGCCTGGACGACCCTGGCACGCATAGGGAGACCACCCCCTGCGCACCCCCTCTGGTGTCGAGAAAATGCCACGCCTGCTATGCCTGGACGACCCTGGCACGCATAGGGAGACCACCCCCTGCGCACCCCCTCGACCACGCCTGCTATGCCTGGACGACCCTGGCACGCATAGGGAGACCACCCCCTGCGCACCCCCTCTGGTGTCGAGAAAATGCCACGCCTGCTATGCCTGGACGACCCTGGCACGCATAGGGAGACCACCCCCTGCGCACCCCCTCTGGTGTCGAGAAAATGCCACGCCTGCAATAATGCGCACGCCTATGCCTGGACGACGCATATGGCGACCACGCCTGCTATGCCTGGACGACCCTGGCACGCATAGGGAGACCACCCCCTGCGCACCCCCTCTGGTGTCGAGAAAATGCCACGCCTGCTATGCCTGGACGACCCTGGCGCGCATAGGGAGACCACCCCCTGCGCACCCCCTCTGGTGTCGAGATGCCACGCCTGCTATGACGACCCTGGCACGCATAGGGAGACCACCCCCTGCGCACCCCCTCTGGTGTCGAGAAATGCCACGCCTGCCACGCCTGACCCTGGCACGCATGGAGACCACCCCCTGCGACGACCACGCCTGGCATATAGGAGCGCTGCCACGCCTGCTATGCCTGGGCGACCCTGGCACGCATAGGGAGACCACCCCCTGCGCACCCCCTGGTGTCGAGAAAATGCCACGCCTGCTATGCCTGGACGACCCTGGCACGCATAGGGAGACCACCCCCTGCGCACCCCCTCTGGTGTCGAGAAAATGCCACGCCTGCAATGCCTGGACGACCCTGGCACGCATAGGGAGACCACCCCCTGCGCACCCCCTCTGGTGTCGAGAAAATGCCACGCCTGCTATGCCTGGACGACCCTGGCACGCATAGGGAGACCACCCCCTGCGCACCCCCTCTGGTGTCGAGAGGGAGGAGAAGGAGGAGAAGGAGAAGGAGAAGGAGGAGACGCGGGTTTGACGCGGAAGGGAAGAAAACCACAACCCCACGAAGCATGTGGGGAATAATTCACAAGAGATGGTAGCCTTGGGGGGCGCGAATCTGCTGCATTTTCCAGTTCCCCAGGGCACACCCAGAAGTTCAGAAGCGTGGCTCTGCAAAGCGAGCTGGGCCCTTCTCGGGCTCCGCCCTTCGCGCGGACTTCAATCGGTTCAAACTTTGCTTTAGACGGGGATCAGTTATGTATCAGTAATTTTGGCGCTGGAACTGTTGCAGGGAACAGGACAGCCTAGTCCGCACAGCCTGTTGGCCCCCGAGGGGGCCGGCGGAATATTCTGGCAGTCTTGTCGGCTTCCGAGAGGAGCAGTTTCCCATCGGCATGTCCAGGACAATTTTGGGCAATTTGGGCATTATCAAGCTTGGAGCGTTTGGGGGCAATATGTGGGCCGTTTTCTGGCCTGGCGCCGATCGACCCGCGCTCTCGAGCCGCCCATTCCCCGATCAGCGCTTGCACTGTGGGGCTCCTAGCGGATATTCCCCAATCAGTGCTTGCATTGAAGGGGTCCTAGCGAATATTGAAGGATTTGGCGAATGTTCCGGGCTGATTTCGGTAGGCGGCCAGGTTCCTGGCTCTGGGTTCCCAGGATCCCAGGCCTGGGTTCCGGGCCGATTTCGGTGGGCGGCGCGGTTCCCGGTTTCTTGTTGTTTTGGTAGATTTTCTTGTCGATCGGTCTCACCATCGATCTCATCACCCACTTTTCCATCGATCTTATTATCGATCTCACAATCGTTCACACTATAGATCTCACGAGCGATCTCACGATCGATATCATTATCGATCTCATTGAATCGACTTCACTATCGGCCTCACGATCGACTATACGATCCTCCTCACGATCGATTCCACGATCGATCTCACAATCGATTTCAATATCCATATCACTAATCTTCAAAGCATCCTATGATTAGGGTTTTCTCTTGGGTGTTGGTGGAAGATTTGGCGGAAGTTCGCTGCCGATTTCGGTAGGCGGCCGGGTTCCCAGGTTCCCGGTTTTGGTTTCCGGGTTCCCGTTTCCGGGTTTCGGATTGGTCTTGGCGAAAGTTCGCCGCCGATTTCGGTAGGCGGCCAGGTTCCCGGGTTTTTGGTTTCCCAATTTTGGATTCAGCATTCCCGTTTCCAGGTTCTGGATTGGTCTCGGTGGGGGGTTGGGTTCCCGGATTTCCTGTTTTTGGTGCCAGGGCTTGCCATATATATATATATATATATATGTGTGTGTGTGTGTGTGTGTGTGTGTGTGTGTGTGTGTGTGTGTGTGTGTGTGTGTGTGTGTGTGTGTGTGTGTGTGTGTGTGTGTGTGTGTGTGTGTGTGTGTGTGTGTGTGTGTGTGTGTGTGTGTGTGTGTGTGTGTGTGTGTGTGTGTGTGTGTGTGTGTGTGTGTGTGTGTGTGTGTGTGTGTGTGTGTGTGTGTGTGTGTGTGTGTGTGTGTGTGTGTGTGTGTGTGTGTGTGTGTGTGTGTGTGTGTGTGTGTGTGTGTGTGTGTGTGTGTGTGTGTGTGTGTGTGTGTGTGTGTGTGTGTGTGGTGTGTGTGTGTGTGTGTGTGTGTGTGTGTGTGTGTGTGTGTGTGTGTGTGTGTGTGTGTGTGTGTGTGTGTGTGTGTGTGTGTGTGTGTGTGTGTGTGTGTGTGTGTGTGTGTGTGTGTGTGTGTGTGTGTGTGTGTGTGTGTGTGTGTCGGAGTAGGGCCCCCGGGCGGTGCCTGTCATCTCCATGGGGTGTGCAGGGCGCCCCCGGGAGCGTCCGAAGCGTCCTGGAGGGCCGCTGGGACCGCCAGGAACAGTTCGAGACCGCCCAAGGCGGCCCGCGAGCGCTCCAAGACGCGCATAGATAGCTTCAGGAATGGCCAGGAAGGCCCGAAGACGTTCCAAGAGAGCTCCATGAGGCCCCGAAGGCATCCCAAGAGGCCTCCCAAGAGAGCCCCGACAAGCCAACATCATTGATTTTTA
>CAUYUJ010009469.1:338716-341216 GCA_963575745.1 Prorocentrum cordatum | reverse complement strand
TAACATTACATACATAGCACAATATTTGGTTTTTGTATGATTTTGGTTGTTGAAGTCCATTCGGCTAGCTGGGACCATCCTGGGCCGCCATGAGGCTACATTGAAGCGAAATTGAGGTCATCCGAGGCCACCTTGGGGCAAACATGAGGCCTGACAGACACTGACTTGGGCGCGTGGCGCGCTCTTGGGGCGACCTTGGGGCGCTTTCGTCCGCTCTTGTCGCGCTTTCGCCTCTCCTCCGAGGCCGCCTCGCGGAGATGTGCCCGCCTTCGCGGCGGCGGCGCGGCCAGCTGCCGTACCGCCTCCGCTCCCACTCCCTCGTCCGTGCGGGCTCGCACGCGCTCCCACTCCTCGCAGGCCCAGGGGTGGGCACCAGCAGTTATCGGCGGTTGCCTCTCTGCGATGGTAGTAATACTCGGGCGTCTTAGGTGGTCGAACAATCCCCACCAGCACCAAGGTCATTTCCCCACGGTGGAGACATTCCTGTGTGTAGGTGTTGGTGCAGATCTGCAGGCCTCCTACCTCCTCTTGTCTCCACCGCGGGGGCCAGCTCTTTCGGCCCCGCGAGTGAGGAGGAGCGCGACGACGAGGCTCCATGTACCGACCTCGGCATCGACGACGACGACGAGGACAGCGACGAGCACGACGACGAGGACGACGACGGTGACAACGGCGACAACGCCGGCGGCGACGCCAACAACGGCGCAAAGGAGGTTGCCTCCCTCGGAGCCCCCCCACGGCCCCGAGGCGCGGGCGAAGGGCGGCAAGGACGACGGCGACCTGCCACCCCTGGCGCGCGCGGGGGGGGGAAGCCTGGAGGGCGCGCTCGCAGCCACGCCCGGGCGTGGGGCAGGACGCAGCGCCTCTTCCTCTTCGGGGGTGGGAGGAGGAGGAGGAGGAGGAGGAGGAGGAGGAGGAGGAGGGAGGAATAGGAGGAGGAGCAGGAGGAGGAGGAGGAGGAGGAGGAGGGACGGGCCCTCTCGCCAAAGGTTCCCCAGTTGGGCTTCGCCCTCGGCGGGGAAGCGTACAGAGGAGGCATTACACAAGGAATCGTTGCTTCCAGGCGGGGCCCTCGGACATTCCTTCTATTTTGAGGAGTGGCTGTCACAGTTCAGGGTCTGCGAAAATTCCTGAAATCGTAATGGGCACAAGCCCGGATGTCCAGGGTCTCGACCATTCACTACAAAATGAAGAAAACTCTGCCGATTCGAGCCCGCGCGTTCCTTAACAATGGTATCCCTATGTAAAAACTCCACGTGTTCGTGGGATGTCTGCATCGGGAGCTCGCGTCAAATTTCAAGTTGGGTCTCGGCATGTTCCTGACGGCTCCGTCAAGCAAACCCGAGTCTGGCAATCGGATTCGATTGGACAGGACACCCGAGAAGACAAGACACTTATGACGGCAACGTGGCCCCAGAACACCAACAGACATGCGGGTTGCACCGGTCGGGATAGACAGGACACAAGGGCATCTTCGATTTGGCAAGTTTGATCGACCAATCAAAGTTAACCGAACGTCTCGAAATCAGGAGGGAAAAAACACAGAGACGCAATCAAGCGTCGATCCCGCAGAAAAGATGGGACAAGATGGGAAGTGGGAGGGAAGACCAAAACCCAGAAGATATAGGAACAACAATTGCGTGAATCCTGTCATTTGTGCGTGTCTATTTATTGGTGTGTGTCCCAGGGCCCCATCCACGAAACCGCGCCCGCGCCCCCTCGCGCACGGGCGCGGCTGCGAGAGGCGCGGGGCGGCGGCGCCGAAGGAGCGGGGAGGGGTCGTGGCGAGGTGCGGAGGTGGGCCCCCGGCGTCGGCAGAGCGCCCGGCGGGGGCGGGGGCCTCGAGGCGGGGGTCGGCGCAGACGGGGGTCGGCCAGGGCGCCGGATGCTGCATGGTCCTGCGAAGACCCCCTCTGGCTGACCCGGGTTAGCGAGCCGCTCGTGGCCGCGAGGGGCGCCGCGCATATTGGCTGACCCGGGTTTGCGAGGACCTGCGTTGCAGTTTTTTTTTGCTCCTGCATGGCAGTTTTTGGTTTCCTGCTGACCCGGGTCTGGATTGACCCGGGTCAGAAGATCCCCGAGGCGGCCCAGAATCCGCGCCCCACGCCTCGTGGGCCCCCTTCTCCCCAGGAGGGAAAAAGAAAACACAGACACAACGAATCGTCGATTCCCCCGAAAATATGGGAAGCTATGGGACGTGGGGGGGGAGACCAAGAACCCAGAAAATATGGGGACATATTGGGAATTTGGTTGTGTGTGTGTCTATTTGTTTGTGTGTCCCAGTTCCCCTTCAGTTCTCCCCTCCTGGACGACCCACTTCCATCGCAGAAGGGGGGCATCAAGTTCCTGGGAGTGCCTAGGGCCCCTGCCCTACAGGGCACACGTTTCCGCCACCCGCAGAAGGAGCATCAACGCCATCCCCCTTCTTCCACCGCCGTCGCATCTTTTGTGGGGCGTTTCGAGGATACGTCCCCGTGTTCCAACACGGAAATACATCGTC
>CAUYUJ010009469.1:276216-331216 GCA_963575745.1 Prorocentrum cordatum | reverse complement strand
TCGCCAACGTAAGGGCTGTGTCCCAGGGGGAAAGCAGGAAGCTTTTGATGCGCCTACATGTCGGCGCAAGTGCTCTGGTTGGGAATCGCAGCATTGCGTTCGGCTTACAGACCAAAGGGGCAAGAGGAGGAGGAGGAGGAGGAGGAGGAAGAGTCCAGAAGTTAGCGCGAGGAATTGTCGATTGTGGATTCAGTTTCGACGCGCGGCCCAGGATTAGCAAGGCTGGCGTACAGGTGGAGGGGCCGAGAACAAGCCAGGAAGCGGTTCTTCGGCGATCGGTGCGAAAAGCCAGCCGACGGTTCTGCAGGTAGGTAATCAGAGGGAGATAACGAGAGTGATAAACATGTGTTGGGGGGGGAGAGAGAGAGAGAGAGAGAGGGAGAGAGAGAGAGAGAGAGAAAGAGAGAGGGGCACAGAGAGGCAGAGACAGAGAGAGAGAGAGAGCACAAAAGAGAGAGAGCGAGAGAGAAATTACGAGAAGGACAGAGATATAGCGAGCGAGGGAGAGAGACCGACAGAGATACACAGAGAGGGGTATAGAGCGAGAATGATAGGGACAAAATGAGATAAGACATGATTGAAAGATGGTGATTAAGAGTGAGCGGGGGTCGAAGGGAGCGAGGAAGATGGCAAACTAGGCGCGCCCGCGCCATTCTGGCATCCTACCCCTCCAACACATCCCTCCCCGAGAAGATGGAGGAGGAGGAGCAGAATGATAGCAGGAGCAGGAGGCTTAGGAGGAGCAGGAGGACCAGGGGAAGGCGGAGGAGAGAAAAGGAAGGGGACGGCATCAACGAGGAACGAATCAGATCCAGAAATGCGGCCCACGCTGCGGCGGAAGCGCAAATCTAAAGGACGGGAGCAAGGCACCGATTATTGACATGCGGCGAACGTTGCAGCGGGAGCACCATGTTCTAAACATAGATATATCGGAGGTGGGGGGGTGAGATCGCAGTGGAAGGGAGAGCCCCCCACCGGAAAATCGGTGTCGGTGTCACGTTCGCGTTGTACGCGCGGGCGATCGATAGTGGGATCCGTTGTGGTATCGATCGTGAGATCGATCGTATTTCAATGATGTCCCGGTATAGCACCTCTGTTGCCCCGATCGTACTGAACAGCACTCGCTGTGAGGTCTTCAGTGGGATTTGGTGAGATGTCGATCATGGGATCGAAAGTGAGATATATTGTGACACCGATTGTGAGATCGATACTGAGATCGATGATGAGATCTATAGTGCGATCAGTCGATTGGAGTTCACTGCGAGGTCGCATTTATGTTGTGTGAGCTCCATCGTGGCTGTGTCGCCTTCATTACAATCAACACTGTTCATTATCACCATGAGCGGCATCGTGCAATGTCGCCACCTCATCGCCATCACAGTCATTGTAATTGTTGTCACTGGTTCTTTCCCCCCCCCTCCCAATCTCCTTTTCACCCGAAGGTTGGCCGTATAGGTATATGTAGATACAACCACACTTCGGGTGATCAGGAGGTTGTGGGAGGGATTCAGCTTTCGGTGTGCGATTGGGGTCGGATCGGATTTGGCAGAAACCAGTTGGGCACCACGGAGCACTTGCTTGGTCATCTGTCTATCAATCTCTTTCTCGAAATGCGGGGTGAGGTTGGGGGGTGAGTCCGAAGTGAAACGGATACCTCCCAACGGGAAATCCGTGTCGGTTTCGTGCTCATGCCGTGCGTGCGGGCGAGGCGAGATTGCGTGGGCGGGCGAGAGGAATGAACCCGCCGTGGCCAGGGCGAAACTGAGCCCAATGACTCTACGCTCACTGGTTGGCCGGCGGTGGCTCGGGGGTGTCCCGCCAGTGTCCCGCTGGTGTCCCACCATTCGTCCCGTGGTGTCTTGTGGTGTCCCGAGGCGCGATGCCCCGTGGAGTCCCGTGAGGCCGGTCGATTTTGAGATCGATAGTGGGATCGATAGACAGATCGATAGTGAGATCGATAATGTGGTCGGTTGTAAGATCGATAGATAGTGAGATCGATCGATAGAGTGAGATCGATCGTGAGATCGATAGGTAGATACATATTGAGCTCGATCGAAAGATGGCCAACGGTTGCTCGTGGTGCCCGACTGGTTTCCGCCGAATCCGATCCGACCCCAATCGCACACCAAAAGTTGAATTCCCCCACACCACTTTCTTACCACCCGAAGGGTGGCCGTATAGGTGCGTGGATATATACATACTAGGAAAACCAGAAAGCTATTGGGTCAACAAAAAATGTAATGAATATGGGTGACGGGGGGCGCCCCCACACAAGACAGCATCAGGGAGAGAGCAGAGTGGTATTCATGATGTGCAACTGCGGAGGGCGAGGGGGGGTCGAAAGAATGGGGGGTAGGCAGTCTTAGGGCCAGGGCTGGAAGCAGGGAAGCAGCTGGGCCCAGAGGTAGGGGGAAAGCGAAGGAGACTCTGCAGGAAACTGCGCGTGCCCTGCCCGCTCTCTGCCCTGTCTGCTCCACCCCGTCTCCCCGCTCTCTGCCCTGTCTCTCCGCCTGCACTTCGGTTTAAATCCCGCCGTGCCGTTTTCTTCACCCCGTCTTCCCCCGCCCCTTCGGTCAAACGCCCACACAGCTTTCCTCCCCCTGGCGTCCAGCCGTCGTCCGAGGAGGAGGCGCAGAAGGCGTTACACACCGCTGCAAGCTTGCCCGCCTCAGGGCTTGTCGAATGCCGCGTTCAACGGCCGGCGCGGCAAGATCGCGCCCTTCGCCACGAAGATCGATGGGCGGTTGACTGTGCATCTGGAGGGCTCCAGCACGAGCCCTGGATCTGGCACGAAGCTGTCCTTGAAGCCTGAAAATTTGGAGAAGGACAGCTGCCTTTCAGCATTTTGCGAGCGTTCGAAGCGTCAATGTCAAGCCTCCCACGCTTCAGGAGCACAGATAGATGGTCCGTGGCCAGCCTCCATTCATTGATGCCGCAAATGGTGACCCTGACCCAGACCCCTGCGACGCTGACCCACACCCCTGCTAGCGATACACGGGTACGCGCGCACAGAATGGTTCCCGACGGTTTCTCACGTTTTAAGTGGCAGTGTGAGTGGTTTCGATGGAGCAGCGTGATAACACAAGTTGGGGTTTGCATTTCATGGGCAAAGAACATTGCTTGAACGTGTTAGCATGCAGTGCATTGAGGTATCGGGGCACCGGGCAGGACCTTGGCACACTAGCAAAATATTCGGGATACATGTTTATACCCGCATTCGCGGGCCTCGAAGTGGAGCCTTCGGTGTTCCTGAGGTGTCCGAGATGGCCCAGAAGAGCGGCCAGAGACCCACAAGATTGCCCCAGAGGGTCTCAGAAGGCCTCGAGACCGCCCACAGGGCCGCCAAGACGACCCAAGAGGACCTCAAGCATACTTCCCGACAGCATGAGTCGGCGGAACAGTAGCGAATCTTGTTGGTGCTCCAGCGACTTTGGCTCGTAGGGAGGCTGGTTCCACCAGAGCCCCAGAGGAGCCACGGGCACAGGCCTCCGAAGGCTCTACGAGACCTCCTAGAGGGCTCAAGGACGGCCCCGAACAGTCTCAGAGGGGCCACGGGGCGTCCCAGGAAGCCTTTTAGCCCCCCCCCATCCTCCTCCTCCTCCTCCTCCTCCTCCTCCTCCTCCTCCTCCTCCTCCTCCTCCTCCTACTACTCCTCCTTCTCCCTTTCCTCCTCCTCTTCCTCCTCCTCAGTTTGCCAGGTAAGATGTCCACTGATTGGGCTTCGCGTGCTGCCGTTGTCTTGGCTGTAGTTGATGGCGTCCCGAATAGCTGCTCGAATCCATGTCACCGCATCCTGGCGTGCAGGGATTCTGTTCGATCCGTTTCGTCGTCGTGGTCGGTCCCCTGTCCGTCCCTCTTGGGGTCGGGTCGACGGTCCGCGGCCGCCCCGCCGATCAGCGCTGCCGCTGGCCAGGCCGACGGTCCGCGGCCGCCCCGCCGCTTGCTGGGGCCCGGCCTGCAGGGAAGAAAGATATACCCCCCAAAAGGGGTTCGATCGAAGACGAAGAGGGCGGGTATCGAGGGTTTGGGAAATACGCGTTATTGGACACTCGAGCATATAGGGGCGAACAGTCTTAAAAGTATTGTTGTTGTTGCTGTTGTTGCTGCTGTTGTTGTTATGGTAGTTGTAGTTGCAGTTGCAGTTGTAGTTATAGTTGTAGTTGTAGTTGTAGTTGAGTAGCTGTAGTCGCCGTAGTAACGTAGCACCCCGCAATTGCGGATAAGAGTGAGGGGGCGGGCGCGGGCGACGCGGGCGTCGTCGAGCCGGCGGACCTCGTGGCCCCCACCTTCCTTGTCGATGGCGCTCTCCTCCACCTCCTCCTCCTCCTCCTTCTCCTCCTCTTCCTCCTCCTCTCCTCCTCCTCTTCCTCGTCCTCATCGTCATCGTCATCCTCCTCCTCCACCTCGTCCTCCCTCCTCCTCCTCCTCTTTTCCTCGTCCTCCCTCTCCCCCCCTCGTCTTTTCATCATGGTCCTCCCATTGTCGTCCTCCCCCTCATCGGCCTCCATCATCGTCCTCCCATTGTCGTCCATCATCATCATCATCCTCCCCCTCCTCCCCCTCCTCGTCCTCCTTCTCCCCCTCCTCCCCCTCCTCCCCCTCGTCCTCCTGCTCCTCCTCCTTTTCTTTCTCCACGTTCTCCTTACATCCTCTCTTCTTCCTCGTTCTCCTCGTCCCCTGTTTACTCATCCTGCCTCCCCCTCCTTTCCCAAGATAACTGCAACGCAATCCTTTTTTCCACTTTATGCTCCCCGCCTTCTCTGATCAAGGCAACTCGCCAGGGCAAAGTTGCTGGACGGGCTGGCGTGGATGTGCGGGGCGTGAAGAGGTCCTTGCGGGCTCAGACGGCATGCAAGAATCCGCCGCCGCGCTTGTGCGGCATTGGTTTGTTCAGTGAACGTGGTTTAGGTCGCGGGTGGGTCGCGGGCTCTCCACCTCCACCTGGAAGGAATGCAAAAGCAGCCCGCCGCAAGCGCCAGAAAAATTGGTTCGTACACGGAACGAGGTTTGGGTCGCGGGTGGGCCGCGGGTTCTCCACAGGGAACGAATGCAAAGGATGCCCGCCGCAAGCGCCGAAAATGTGGTTTGTACCCTGAACGTGGTCGCGGGTGGGCCGCGGGCTCTCCACCTGAAACGAATGCAAAATATGCCCGCCGCAGGCGCCGAAAAATGTGGTTTGTACCCTGAACGTGGTTTGGGTCGCGGGTTGGTCGCGAGTTGGTCACGGGATGTGTCGCGGGCTCTCCACTTGGAAGGAATGCAAAAAAGCCCGCCGCAGGCGCCGAAAATTGTGGTTTGTACCTTGAAAGTGGTTTGGGTCGAAGGTGGGTCGCGGGTGGGTCGCGGGGTAGGTCGCGGGTGGGTCGCGGGTGGGTCGCGGGTGGGTCGCGGGTGGGTCGCGGGTGGGTCGCGGGGTGGGCCGCGGGGGGGTTGCGGGGTGGGTCGCGGGTTGGGTCGCGGGGTGGGTCGCGGGGTGGGTCGCGGGGTGGGTCGCGGGGTGGGTCGCGGGTGGGTCGCGGGTGGGTCGCGGGTGGATCGCGGGGTGGGTCGCGGGGTGGGTCGCGGGTGGGTCGCGGGGCGGGTTGCGGGTGGGACGACGACAACAAACAACAACAACAACAACAACAAACAACAACAGCAACAACAAGAATCCGCACCGCGGAATTCCACATCAGCCACGCACCCAGGGACAGTGAATGACCGTTCGGCCCCCTCACTCTGATAGTAGTAGTAGTTGTTGTTTCTGTAAAACTAGTACCAGTACTACTAGTAGTACTAGTAGTAGTGATAGTAGTAGCAGTAATAGTAGCAGTAGTAGTAGTTGTTGTTGTTGATGTTGTTGTTGTTGAAGCAATAGTAGTACTAGTAGTAGTAGTAGTAGTAGTAGTAGTAGTAGTAGTAGTAGTAGTAGTAGTAGTAGTAGTAGTAGTAGTAGTAGTAGTAGTAGTAGTAGTAGTAGTAGTAGTAGTAGTAGTAGTAGTAGTAGTAGTAGTAGTAGTAGTAGTAGTAGTAGTAGTAGTAGTAGTAGTAGTAGTAGTAGTAGTAGTAGTAGTAGTAGTAGTAGTAGTAGTAGTAGTAGCAGTAGTAGTAGTAGTAGTAGTAGTAGTAGTAGTAGTAGTAGTAGTAGTAGTAGTAGTAGTAGTAGTAGTAGTAGTAGTAGTAGTAGTAGTAGTAGTAGTAGTAGTAGTAGTAGTAGTAGTAGTAGTAGTAGTAGTAGTAGTAGTAGTAGTAGTAGTAGTAGTAGTAGTAGTAGTAGTAGTAGTAGTAGTAGTAAGTAGTAGTAGTAGTAGTAGTATAGTAGTAGTAGTAGTAGTAGTAGTAGTAGTAGTAGTAGTAGTAGTAGTAGTAGTAGTAGTAGTAGTAGTAGTAGGCAGAAGTAAAGACAGTTACTGATAGGGGCCATGCTCGCAAGGTTCTCTTGACTCCTTGGCTAGAAGCCGAGTATGGGAAACGCACATCGCTCTAGCATGCGAGCGTACGCGTGCATGCGTCTGTCCATCTAAATCGTTTCAGCCGTTCTACAGGTGCAGGAAAGCGCAGTTGACGAGGACGATGACGACATGCCGCCCCTGGAGTACGTGGGAGCTGGAGGAGTCGCCCCTGCACCAGCCGCCCCACAACCCTCTGGGCAGCAGGCCGCAGCTGACGACTACGACGACATGCCACCCTTGGAGTATGTGGGAGCTGGAGGTGTTCCTGCCACTGTACCCGTTGCCCAATACCCAGTGGTTCAGCAGGGCACAGTTGACGAGGACGACGACGACATGCCGCCCCTGGAGTACGTAGGAGTTGGAGTCACCCCTGCAGCGGCCGCCCAACAACCCATGGGGCAGCAAGGCGCAGTTGACGACGACGACGACGACATGCCGCCCTTGGAGTACGTGGGAACTGGAGGTGTTCCTGCTCCTGCACCCGCTGCCCGACCTGCGGCGGGGCAGCAAGGCGCAGTTGACGACGACGACGACGACGACGACATGCCGCCCTTGGAGTACGTGGGAACTGGAGGTGTTCCTGCTCCTGCACCCGCTGCCCGACCTGCGGCGGGGCAGCAAGGCGCAGCTGACGACGACTACGGCGACATGCCGCCTTTGGAATACACGGGAGTTGGAGGTGTTCCTGCTCTTGCGCCGGCTGCCCAACACCCAGTGGGGCAGCAGGCTGCAGCTGACGACGACTACGACGACATGCCACCCTTGGAGTACGTGGCTGTGGCGGCGTCTGCCCCCGCTCCGACCGGCCCACACTCGGCCGGGCAGCCTGGTGGGCATGGCGTCCCCCGTGGCGCTGGAGCGTCTGCCGCGGCACCACCCGCTCGGCAGGCCGTCGAGCGAGGAGGCGATGGGCAGCTTGGTGGGCATGCCGCCCCTCCTGGCGCTGGAGCTTCTGCCGCGGCACCAGCTGCTCGGCAGGCCGTCGAGCGAGGGGACGCGGGCGGCATGAGCTGTACGGGCGGCGCCAGGGGGACCACCCCGGCAGCGCCGGCGGCGGCGGCGGCTGCTCCGCAGGCCGGCGTCGGGGAGAGCTTGTCCGTCTGGGGCGCCCGGCGGCGGGGGGGGAGTCATCAGAGATCGAGGGACAAGAAAAACACGGGGACTGACCAAGATGTCGCGGGATCTTGTCGATGCCGATCTTAGTCATGGTCCGTGTCGGCCGTCGCCGATTCGCGTGGATGACCCAGGAGTTGACGTTGACCAAGATTGACGTTGCCCAAGATCGACAGGACGTTTCCAGGTTCAGTCTTGGTCATGGTCCCGGTTTCTTCCCGCGGGGGAGGGTTGAGAGAAAGTGGCCCCGATGGGGCCGTTAGATCTTTAGATTGCGGCCGCGGGCCCCAAAATAAACTTGCCGGAAGGTTGGTGGCCTCCCACTACCGAACAGGCAAAGACGACGGCGACGCGACAACGACGACGACAGCGACAGCAACACCGAGCGCCCCAATGACCATGACGACGTCGTCAGCGGTCACAGCAGCGCGGGACTTGTCGCCGCCGCAGTCGCCGCCGCTCAGGGGCAACGATTAAGGGGGAATATGCTCAGGGGGGACGCATCCACCCCCAATCGCACACTGATCGCCGACACTGGCCTGATAGCCCACCCCGCCCATGAACTAGCGGTTTTGCTATCGGGGGCCTGTACACCGATCTATCGGCGCTGACGGGGCTCGGACGAGAACATATCCGTTCCAGAGCGTTCCGGAACGCTCTCAGAGCGTTCCCGAACGCTCTGAGAGGGCCGCGGCGCCCGAGACATCCTCCAGAGCCGCCGGATCTCAGAGATTCCTCTCGCTTCGCGGGGTGCACGTCCGGAGCACGTACAGGCCAGTCGTTTTGGGGCTTGATTGGAGCCCCTTAGGGCATTTGGGGGGACCATATTGAGGGCCTTTGGGCTGTCTTGGTGCGATTTTGGGTGCCTTTGGGCTGTCTTGGTGCGATCGGCGAGTTCGCCGCCCGCTGTGCCCGCACTATCGCCGGAGCCCTTGGCTACCGCACCCACGAAAAAACAGCATGGGAAGAGAAGACGCGCAGTCCAGTCGTTGGCTCTCTCGCCTTTCTTGTCGGAGCACAGCACGTGCAGTAAGGATGTCGTTGTGGAGCCGTGCCGTTCGGCCCGCCCCAAGAAGGTGTTATCGTTTACGAGTACGCAGGCGTCTGCATGGTTTCTCGAGGCCTCATGGGGGGAGGTTTCTTGGAGGAGCCTCTTGGGAGCCTCCTGGGGGCCTCTTGGGAGCCTCTTGGAAGCCTCTTGGGGGCCTCTTGGGGCTTCTTTGGGGCCTCTTTGGGGCCTCTTGGGGCCTGTTGGGTACGTCTTGAGCCGTCTGGGAGCGCTCGTACGCCGTCTGGCCCCTTCAAAGGCCATCTTGGAGGCATCTCGCCGTCACCTTGGGGCTCTCTTGGGGTCCTCCTGGGCCGTCTTGAGGGCCTCTTGGGCCGTCTTGGGGGCCTCTTTTGGCCGTCTCGGACCCCTCTTGGACCGTCTTTGGGGGCCTCTTGGGCCGTCTTGGGGCCTCGTGGAGGCTGCTTGGGCCGTCACGGCCCTCGGAGAGCCGAAAAAACGAAACTTCAAAATCTTTCAAAAACTATAGGAAATCATAGATTGTATCGATTTTGGCTTCTGGTAGAGTTATTGGGGATCCTCTTGGAGCGTTATTGGGCCGTCTTGTGGGCCGCATGGGCCCCCCATGGGGCCATCTTTGGCCGTCCTGGGGCCGTCTTGGGCCGTTTTGGGACCATCTGGAGGCCCTCGTGCAGTCCCAGGAGGCCCCGGAGGCCGATATCATAGATTCCCATGCGTTTGGGTACGTTTTTCCGCCCCACGGAGGGGGGGGGGCAGTTTGGTGCGGTCATATGGCGCGGCTCCAGGGAGGGGGTAAGGGGGGAGACAGAATAATGTAACACAACACAATATGCACCAATTATGTAATAATGGAACACATTGGATACGTTGCATTATCGCCTTCGCAGAAATTGCTGCCGCTCAGCACGTCACTTCCGGACGTGGATTCTTAGGCTTACGCCACACCGCCGACCCCTTTGTTATTCTTGGAGGCTTCTGGGGGTCCCTGGGGAACGTTGGGGGCGTCTTGGAGCCGAAGGTTCGAAGTGCCCGGTCCGGTTTGGGAGCCTATGGGGCCGTCTTAGGGCGGTCTTGGAGGCATTTTGGAGGGTCTTCCGCGCTGTGAAGGCCGAACCATCGTATATCGAAGCCGATTTGGGGACCTCTTGGGGCCCCTTGGGGCCTCTTGGAGGCCTCTGGGGAGCTTCTTGGGGCCTCTTGGGGGCCTTTGGGGGGCGTCTGAACACCGTTTTGGATCCTCTTGTTGCCTCCTGGGTGTTTCGGATGCCAAAAGGGACTTCCTGTCGCTTGTGCTTACTAGCGACGTTCCGGGCCTCTGGGGGCGGACGGCTGGAATGTTCGTTTCGTGGTCCCCCTTTCGGGCCCCTCTTGGGGCCATCTTGGAGCCCTTTTGGGTCGCTTTGGGCGCCTCTTGTGCCGTGTTGGGGACTTCTTGGGAGCCTATGGGGCCATCTTAGGGCGGCTGTGGAGGCATATTGGAAGGGCTTCCGCGCTGTGAAAGCGGAAAAATCGTATGTGCCAGAAATGTACGTTTTCCCATGGGAATTTGACGATGTTGGCCTTTGGGAGGCATCCTGGGAGGCCTCTTGGAACGTCTTGGAACGATCTTTCGGCCCAAGTTAGGCGTCTTGGAACGATCTTTCGGCGTCTCGGGGCCCTCTTGGACCATCTTGGGGGCCTCGTGGGCGGCCCCAGAAGCTGTCGTGGACCTCCACCAGGAAGGGCCGGACCCCCTAGTGAGTTTTGGCCGGACGGCACCCCCCCTCCAAATCGACAGGACCGGGATCCAGGGGGAGGGTTTTGGGAAGGGGAAGCTTCTCACACGCCGATGATCCCCAAGGGGTCGGCGGATTCTCGTTTCGTTTGGGCGTCGTGTAATGGGGGGCGATCAAATGGGTGGTCGGCGAGGGCTGCAGAAAAGGAGCCTCTTAGGGCCCCTAAAGAAGCCATACAGGGCCCAAGAAGGTTGCATGTGGGGCTCGAAAAGTCGACTCTCTTCCCCCCCCCCTTTTTATCGCCCCTCCATTTCGCGACGCCCAAATTGATCCTCGCCGTTTTCTCATCCCCGTCCTGGCTGCGCCTTACGCTCCTGCAGGAGGCCCCTGGCCTCGAGGGGCGCCCTGCCCGGGTCTTCGCAGAGCCGCCGAGGGCCCGCGGCGGCCCTCGGCGGCCCGTGCTGGCGCGGAGGGGCCGCCGCGAGGGCTTGGCGGGGGCAGAGGTCAGCCAGACCCCAGACCCCCTCGCGCTGGGAAAAAAACACCCCAGACCCAGGTAGGGGGCCAGATGCGAACCCTACCCCTACCCCCTACGATTTCCGAGGGGGAGGGTGGGGTTCACCTCGCTCGGGAGCTCCCGAACGAAGTGAACCCCACCCTCCCCCTCAGAAACCGTGGGGGTAGGGGTAGGGTTCGCATGTGGCCCCCTACCAGACCCCCTCGAGAACCTCAGCGACCTCCCCGACCAACAGGCCGACGAGCTCCCGCGGCACAGTCTGCTCCTGGCGCGTCTGGTTGGCCGGCGGCAGCAGCCGCTCGCACGCGCCCGTGCGGCCTGCCCCAACGACCAGCATCCCGCCTGCAGTCCCATGTTTGTCAGTCCGTGGGGGATTTGCTGCAGGCTAGTGTGGTAGACATACATACACACACACACCTTCTCGCGTTGTGAAAAAGTCGCGACGGGAGGTGACGAGAAGCGCCTTCTCGGAACGAGAAGGTGATGGGAGTTTTCTGGCATTTCTAAGTGAAGTATAAATGAAGAACAAACTTACGTTGGCGGCTTCCGCTCAAAACGGCCGTTTCGCTCGAGGCATCCTCAAAATATCGCCTCCGGAGAGGACTCCGAGCTAGCATTATCTTGGAATCGCTACCAGAGGGCTTCAAAACGGCCCCAGAGAGCCCCCGAAGGCCCCCTAGGGAACCCCCAAAGCGCCCCCAAGAGACCCCCAAGAAGCTCCCAAGAGGCGCCCACACGCCTCCAAGAGCGCACGAAGAGGCCCTGAGACTGCCCAAGAGAGCCCCAAGGCAGTCCAGTCCAAGAGGGTCACAGAAGCCCCCAAGAGGCTCCCAAAAGGTTCCCAACGGGCTCCCAACAGGCCTTCAACAGGCTGCTCAGAGGGCACCAGAGACCGCAAAAGAGCCCCAAGAGCCCGAGACTGCCCAGGGCGGCAGATGACGGGAACCGCCTCTGGCGTGCACCGTTCTTATGAATCCGCTTTTCTCTGCTTATGGGGTCCGAGCTGCACCCCGCCCCGAGAGAGGCCCAAGACGGCCCAAAAGGGTCTCAAGAGACGCCCAGGAATGCAATACTCATTGATTCTCGCACGGCTGTTTGGCTACACTTCAATATGTCCTACCAAAGTCTTCAGACCAGCACGGCTCCAAAAGGATCACCACAGAGACACACGCTTCACAGCACCTGTATGTTTCATGGGTCGGCGTTGGCGTTCTCCACCATACGTTATCTGACACGCTAGGTGGACAAAAACGGCGCTTCCCGTTCTTGTCCGGTCAGGTTCTGCTCAAAATGGCCGTTTCGTTTGAGACGTCTTCGAAAAAGTGAGATGTTGATGCCGTGTAGTTGAGACGTCGTTTGTTAAACATAAGGTTATCGCTCGATACATCCTTGGAAAACGAGCTACTGAGCTCGCTCGCGAAATTGAGCGAATCGTTGAAATAGTTTTTCGTCTGAGACATCCTCGAAACAGTTAGATGTGGAAGCTGTTCGATGAAGACGTGTTTCGTTAAAAATGGGGCTCTCGCTAGAGACATCCTCGGAAAAAGGTCCTGTCTCGTTTCGCCTGAGACATTCTCGAAAAAGTGAGATGTTGAAGCCGTGTAGTTGAGGCGTATTTTGTTAAAAATGGGGCTCCCGCTCGGGACATGTTGTCTCCTCCGTCTCTGAGGTCTCATCCGTCTCCCAGGTCTCCGTCTCTGAGGTCTCCTCCGACTCTCCTCCGTCTCCTCCGCCATCCGCCTCCTTCTCCTCGTCCCCCCTTTTACTCCTCCTCCTCCTCCTCCTCTTCATTATCTTCCTCCTTCGTCACGCACGCACGCCACGCAATGACATCGTATGTTTGAGACGCTTTCCGTTGAACATGACACTCTCGCTCGCCTGTTCTTGACAGAACGCGTCCCGCACGCGCACTGAGAAGCTCGGAGGAGTAACCACAGCAATCACAGGCAACCACTAAGCTCGGAGAAGCTCGGAGAAGTAACCAGAACACCGCAAGAAACCAGTCAACTCGGAGAAGCTCGGACAAGTAACCAGAACAACCACAAGCAACCACTAAGATTGGTGAAGCAACCACTAAATTCGGAGAAGTAACCACAGACAACCACTTAGTTCGGAGAAGCTCGCAGAAGTAACCAAATCAATTGCAGGCAACCACTTAGTTCTGAGAAGCTCGGAGAAGTAACCAGAGCAAACACAGACAATAACTCAGCTCGGAGAAGCAACCGCTAAGCCTGGACAAGCAACCGCAGGCAACCACCAAGTTCTGAGAAGCTCGGAGAAGTAACAAGAGCAACCACAGGCAACTACTAAGCTGGGAGAGGCAACCACTAACCTTGGAGAAGCAATCACAGGCAACCACTAAGCTCGGAGAGACTCCGAGAAGTAGCGAGTAACCAGAGCAACCGCTGGCAACTACGAAGCTTGGAGGAGGAGAAGGATGGGGAGGAGGCAGGGCCAGCGCGGCAGACCAGCACGGCAGACCAGCGTGGCACGCCAGCGCGGAGATCTTTGGTGTGTTCAACCAGACGTTATCTGACAAGCCTTGTGGACAAAGCGGCGCTTCCCGTTCTTGTCCGGATAGGTGTTTCGCTATGTTCGGCTCTGGAGGCCCTCACCGGGCCTCGGGACCGTCAGAAAACGACTCGGGATGAAAAACGGGTCCCGGGGAAGGGGTCCAGGCCTCGGCGGGTCGACGTTGTGATGAAAACACGACGTCGGGGATCTGGGGAGCGTGCGCTCAAGTCGCCGAAAAAAGGACCGCGTTGGATTCAAGGCGCCACCTTGGTTTTCGGGCCGCTCCCTACATCCAGGTCAGGGGACCTGTTCGTGACGGTTCGCGTATCCCACCAGCCCTGTCAGAATTGGAGGCGTTTGGGGTCATCTTGCAGGCATATTGGGCAATTTTGGGGCCGTCTTGGGCCGTCTTCGAGGCATCGTGGGCCGTCTTGGAAAAGTGGGGGAAGGCACTCCGTACGTAGACGGAATGCTGAAATCTTACCAGACAGCACTCGGCATCACACCAGGCCTCAACGTGCCAATAGGCACGGTGGCGGATATGGAAATCCAGCCCATTAACTACTCCGACGGAAGGACCCCGCATGATAAGATTTTCAGGGCTTACGAGAGTCATCGTCATCGATGCCATCGACGACTAACAAAGGTAATGATGCAAGAAAACCAGGATGCGACTTGTGAGGCCGTTGAGACCTGTGGGGCCCGTGGAACTTCTGAGACTTGCAGGGCTTGTGGGACCAGTCCCGACCTGCGGGGCATGTGCGGCCTCTGAGACCTTTGAGACCTGTGGGACCTGGGGCAGTTGACGGATCAGTGGGACCATTGGAACCCCTGGAGTTTGTAGGGCATGTGGGGCTTGTGGAGCACGTGAAACTTGTGCGGCCTGTAGAGTTTGTTGGACCTGTGGGACCTGTGGGACTTGCGAACCCTGTGGGACGTGGGACCTGTGGGGCTTGCAGGACTTGTGAGGCCTGAGGGACCTGTGGGGTCACATGTGGGGCCTGTAGGACCTGTGAGGCCTGTGGGGCCAAATGTGGGAGTTGTGCGACCTGTGAGAACAGCAGACCCTGTGAGTGTTGATCGGCTTGTTTAGCATGTGGGACCTGGGTAACGTGTGCCCCCCCAGCTCCTGGTCGAGACTTCCTCGCGATTCTCACGAAGCAGGCTCCCGATCGAGATGTCCCCACGATTTGCCCTCTCGGGGTGCTCAAGTATTCTGCCTGCTACAGGGGAACCGAGGACCCGCTCGGATTCTAACATGGAGACGGGGACCCCATAGGGAGAGGACCCAGGCTCCTGCTCGAGACTTCTTTTGGATTCCGGCCTGGGGATCCAAAGTGTGACGACATTCACAAGTTTCAGATGACCCGTTCGGATTCGATCATAGACGTGGGGCCCTCACAGGGGGGCGCCCCCGCTCGAGACTTCCTCGCGAATCACTCAATAAGCAGGCTCCCGCTCGAGACCTCCTCCTGATTCAAGCCTGAGGAGCCCAAATGTGACGATAGCCACAAGGTTTGGATGACTCCGCTTGGATTCGCATTGAGACGGGGACCCCATAGGAGGGGGTTCCCGCTCGAGACTTCCTCGCGATTTACTCACAAGCCAGGCTCTCGCTCGAGACCTCCTCCAGACTCAGGTCTGAGAAACCCAAAAGTGACGACAGTTACTGGGTTTGGATGACACCGCTCGGATTCGAAAATGGAGGTCGGGAGAGGCTCCCACTCGAGACTTCCTAGGGATTCACTCCAGGACGAGGGTCCCGCTCGAGACTTCCCACGCAGAGTGTGAGTGAGCGTGTGAGTGGGAGTTTGCGCTATGGTGACGATGATGAAGATGCTGATGAAAATGATGCTGATGATGATCCTGATGACGATGATGATGGTGATGGTAATGGCGATTGTGATGGTGGTGATGATGATGATGATGATGATGATGATGAGTATGATGATGATGATGATGATGATGATGATGATGATGATGATGATGATGATGATGCGTATGATGATGATGATGGTGATGAGTCTGATGATGATGGTGATGATGATGATGGCGATGATGCTGATGATGACGATGATGACGGTGATGGTGATGATGGTGGTGGGTGTGCTGATGATGATGCTGATGATGATGGCGGTGGCGATGCTAATGATTCTGATGATGGCGATGGTGTTAATGATGCTGATGTTGGTGCTGATGGTGCTGATGCTGATGAAGCCGATGATGATGATGGGGATGATGAGGATGCTGATGGTGATGATGATGCGTGTCGTCGTGATGATGGTGGCGATTGTGATGATGATGATGATGATGATGATGATGATGATGATGATGACGCTGATGATGCTGGTGATGGGGATGATGAGGATGATGAGTATGATGAGGATAATGGAGATGATGGTGATGCTGATGATGATGTTAGTGGTTGTGATGGTGATGTTGGCTGATGGTGACGGTGTTGGTGAATGTGATGGTGAAGGTAATGATGATTTTGATGAGGGTGAATGCAATGAGGGTGCTGGTGACAATGCTGATAGTGCTTGTGGTGGTGATGATTGTGATGATGATGATGATGGTGATGATGGTGATTTCGATGGTGGTGGTGATGATGAGTGTGGTGATGGTGATGGTAGTGGTTGTGGTGATGACTGTAATATCGGTGAGGATGACGATGGTGGCGATGCTGATGTTGATGATGGAGGTGATGTTGGTCGTGATGTCTGTGGTGGTGGTTGTGTTGGATGATGATGATGATGATGATGGTGATGATAATTGATGGCGGTGGCGATGATGATGATCACGACGGTGATGATGATGATGATGATGATGTTGATGATGATGATGATGATGCGGATGGTGATGGTGACGGTGATGGTGACGTTGGTGATGGTTTTGGCGACGATTGACGTTGGTGCCAGCGGGCTGCTCGCTCGCTCGCTTCGCTTGCCTTTCTTGTCCTGCCGCCTAGTCGCGCCCGACTAGTGTTCGGACGGCGTTCGACCTGCCTCGCGAGCCTGTTGACCAAAACGTATCCCCGCCAGCCCATCCTACACCAGGCTCTCGAACGAACAGCGCCGACCATCGGCAGCTGTTCTCCTCCTCCTCCTCCTTATCCTCCTCCTCTTACTCCTCTTCTTCTTCTTCCTGGTGGCGTCTTGGAGCTCTCTTGGGGCGTGTTGGTGGACTCTTTGGCACTGCGGGCGGGCGCGCGGCGCCCCGCCCGCCCGCACGAAGGGCCCAAGAGGAGGGTCCAAGACGTCTCTGGATGGGCATTGTAAGCGCAAAGGCGATAAAGCCAAAAACATTGATTTCCCCAGGGGTTCTGAAGCATTTTGGCTTCTTTGGGGCATCCTTGTGGGGCTCGTTTTGGACACTTGGAGCCGTCTTGGAGCGTCTTGGAGCATCTTGGAGCATATTGGGAGCTATCTCGAGGCATCTTGCGCTATCTTGAGCCATCTTGGAGGCTACCTAGGGCTCCCTGAGGCCCTCTTGGAGTCAACTTGGGCAATCTTAGACGCTCCGAAACCTCGCGAAACCTCCTGTCCAGGTCCATGGGAAGGGGGTAGGGGGAGGGGTAAACCCCTCCCCGAAGGGGAAGAAGGAGGGGTGGAAGAGGAAACTCCCTAAACCACCGACGCCCAGAGGGCTGGTGGGATTTTGATGGTGGGCATGATGATGACGACGATTATGTTGATGATGATAATGAGGATATTGATGCGGATGCTGATGTTGACGATGCTGATGGTGGTGGTACTGATGTTGCTTTTGATGATGATGGTGATAAAGCTGCTGATGGTGAATATGATGGGTATGATGATGACGATGTTGGTTGTGGTGTGATGGTGTAGTGGCGATGATGGGTGCGAAAGGAGGAGAGGAGGACAGAAGGGGAATTGTTGTACCGCGCGGGTGTCCAGAGAAACCAAGGATCCAACTTAGGACGCGGGGAAACAGCACTACGGGAACGCAATGATGTGTGTTTCTTGGGGCCCGTGGGGGCGCCCTCGAGGCGATCGTTGGGCATTATGGTAGCCTCGCCGGCAGTTTGGAGATCATCTTCGGGGTCTCGGGACGATGTGGGTGCGCTTCGAGGTCCTAATGGGCAGTCTTGGGCTCTTTTTGGAGCCCCGTTGGAGCATTCTTGACCTGTTTGGGGAGGAGGGGGGGCCCTTGCATCCGAAAAGTCACGCGGGAACACGCGACGAGCTTTGGGATTAGGGGTTGTTAGCCCCCCCACAACCATTACAGCATTCAATAAAAAAACAACTTTACAGGACATGAGGACACTCCACTTCGTGTTTCGGGGCACCGTGGCGAACCTCACGAAAGCATGAGGCTAAGCACGCTGAAAACAATATCCAATTCATATGTTGACATCGACTCGCGGACCCTCCACCCCCCAACCCCCTCCACTCCTTCCCCCCCTTCCCTGCCCCCTTCCCTCCTCCTTCCCACCCCCTCCGAGCCGCCCCCGCCCCCCACCCCTTTCCGCCTAGCTCCAGGCCCGTCCCCAATAGCAACCGCCATTTCGCCCCACCCTCCCCGCCAGGCCGCGGCGCCCCCTGACGACCCCAGAGCGGTGTTGACGCGGTGGTGCGAGGAGGGCACCCAGCCGCTCTCACCCGCCCTTCGCATCATCATCAGCATCAGCATCATCATCATCATCATCATCATCATCATCATCATCACCACCACCACCATCATTAGCATCATTAACATCCTTACCATCATCGTCAGTATCAGCAGCACTATCTGCAGCATCCCCATCAGCATCATCAACAACAGCAACATCATCATGACCATCATGATGGTCATCATGATGCTCATCATCATTATCACCACCGGCGTCATCGACATCGCCATCATCACCGTCATCACCACCATTCTCACCCTCATCATCATCATCAGCAGCATTATCACCACCACCAATAGCAGCATATCATTCATCTCCCTCATCACCATCATCACCAACAACATCAGTATCCTCCTCCCCATCATCAAATCCACAACCATCATCATAGTGAGCATCATCATCATCATCATCATCATCATCATCATCATCATCATCATCTGCACCATCAACATCATCATCATCATCAGCATCGTCATCATGTATGTGTGTTGTTCGGGAATGTTGTTTTCGGAGAAAAATGCCAGCTGTCCTAACCCATCGGTCCATTGACAAGATGGCTCGAGTTTCCCAGCTATACATCTGGCCCGCGCGGCCGCCCTCAAGCTCTCGCGCGGATTCACCCCTTTCTTGGCGCTCTGGGTGGCGAGCGCGCCTTGCCCAGAGTGCTCACCCGTGCTCAGCTGCCCCGCACCGCCGGCCTCCAAGCGCGTCTGCTCGGACCCTTCGCCGCTGGCCATCGCCGCGGCGGCGCTGGCGATGGCGCTGCTCGTCGGCGCGGTCTACGTGCGGGGCGCTTTCCGGGGGCTCCCCACCCGCGTCTCGCAGAAGCCCGAGCGGCAGGGCGAGGTACTCGGCTCCTGTGGGGCGGCGACGTCGCCGATTGAGGAGCAGGTTCGGGCGCATATACTTCCTGCGCCATCGAGCGACTGCGGGGAGCCAGTCACGATGGCCGTCTTCCACCCTTGTGACGACTTCCTCATGCGGTACCAAGGCGTGGCAGGTGTTTTTGTCTTCCACGCCCGTGGCAATATAATCCGGGCACCTGCAATGGCTACGCGGCGACGCCTGACTTCGACTAGCATGAGGACACTTATGTTGCAGGCGCGGTGTTCAGCGACGTACACGTGCTGAGCTCCGCGCGGGAGATCCCTGTTGGCGCGGAGTCGGACACGATCTATGGGTTCAGAGCGCCTCCGCGCCAGGCCGTCGTCGACGCCCACGCGCTGCTCGGTCTCCCGCGAGTTTGGGGTGGGTTGCGCGCTTCTGCCGCTGGTGAACCAACCACTTCGCCGCGCCTGCTGATGGCGCCAACGCGGGGGATGCCGCTGGGTTTGGAGGTCGCCGCGGCGCCCGCCGCCGCGGGTGCGGGAGGGGGAGGCGCCGCGCTCGGCATCCCGCCTGGGCTTTCAGGCGGTGATGCCGCCGTCGGCGTTGGAGGAGTACCGGGGCCGCCCGCTGGGCTCAGCTGCCACGTTCTCGAAGATCGAGCTGCTTATGCCGTCGGAAGCCTCGTCTGCCACGCGCTGCCTGCGGGGCCCCCCGGGCCCCCCGCGTTGGTCGATCGGCGGCGGCGCAAGCGTCTCCTTCGGCGCGGGACAGCTCACTTCCGCCGACGCGGCGCTGCTCGCGCGGGGCGACCTCTGCACCTCGCCCGTCAGGCTGGACGCACAGGGCGAGCGACGCAGGATTTGGGATGATGCCGCTGCGAATCCGACTGGGGGGCCCATCCCTGGAGGCATGAGCTCACAGGGCCCACGCACCGTCATGCGCTGTATGAAGTTCGAGGGGCAATGGCAACAGCGTTTTCCACGCCCATGAGACTTGGGCGGGGTTCTCGAAGGCGCCGCCAGGAGATAGGAGCGTCTAAGAGCACGAGACGCTGAGCCGCATCCTCGACTCCGGCAGTGGTGCACGACCAGCTGAAAAGCCCGTCGTTCGTCTGCATCGAGCTGCTCGCACGGCGGCTGGCGCCCATCGAGGAGGCGCGGCGCATCTCGCCGAGCTAGCCCGACTTCAGCTCGGCGGATCAGTTCACGGGCAGGAGTCGGCGGGCAGGTGGCGCCGCAATTGCACCGAGCTTGTCCGCGCACGCAGCGGGCCGGCTCAAGCGGGAACTGGCGATCGCGAAGGAGAGCCGCAAGGCGCGGGAAGAGGCCATCGCGCGGTCGAAGAGCCGCGGAAGGGGGGGCAAGAGAGAAGTCGGCTCGGCGGCTGCCCATGTCGCAGGGGCCAAACGACTCGCAAGGGGGGCCCGAGGGGGCAGCGATTGGGCCCGCATGCCCCCTTTGCACGCCAGCTTCGGTTCCCCGAGCCGTCGCAGAGCACCGACGCGAGGCGACGCCAGACACCTCGCATCTTCCTCACTCTGTGCGCCAACGCCTTCGGCGGCGCCACGCCAAGGGGCACCGGGCCGACGATCGCATCGCTGCCCCGCGACATCTACGGCGGGGGCTTGTCAGGGACGCCGACCGCGCCAGCGGCGTGCAGGAGCGCGGCGCAGCGAGCGGCTCAGCGCACAGTTCTACGGCGCGTTCAACCCGGCGGAGTGCTACTTTTTTCCTCGTCGACGCGAAGGCGAAGCCGCTCGCGAGCTTCTCGGCCCCGGCCTCTGCTGCGATGGCGGGAGGGTTCTAGCGCCGCGGCCAGCTCCGACGCCGCGCTAATCGCGGCGCCCGAGGCCCAGGAGCAGCCCCCCGCCGCACTCGACGTTCTCGACCCCGACGGTGCCTAGCGCCTTCAGGAGTTCACTCATCGAACGACGGCGACAGGGGATGCGTTCGGCCAGCGACGCGAGCGCGAGGCGCCCGTCACCCCGCGCATGGACCGGACGTTCGCCGACGACCGCCACCAACGCGCTGCGCTGCACGACCGAGCCGCAAGACCTGACCACGCCCATCTTCGTTAGCAAAAAGACGGGGGAGCTCCGCATCGCATTGGGCTGCAGGTCGATAAACACGAGTTTCGCGAAATGCCCCGATGTCAACGCGCCTGCGGACAGCAAGCTGGCAGACCTGGAATCCGACCCGAAGGGCGAGGTCTACGCGGCGCAGGCGGATTTCGCCAATTATTTTTACCACCTGGCGACAGCTCTGGAGCTGCCGGACTTCTGCGTTCTTCCCGGGCTCGACGCGGCCTTGATGCGGGCGCGTCGCGGACTTCCGCCCGACCTCGAGGCGCCCCGCGACCGCGCGATCGCATCCCCCTGCCTCGCCGCGGCGCCAATGGACTGGAACTGGGCGACGCGGGTTGCACGGCGCGCCATCCATCCCCAGTGTCTTTGCGGCGGGGCAGTGCCCGCTGAAAGAGTACTCTGCGATGACCGCCCCGCGCCGCCAATGGCGGGCGGGGCGCTTGTCTTGCTGGCCTGCGCCAACAACGTCAACGCCGCAGGGCCCGACTCGCGCAGGGCGGGCGAGGTGCGCGATGAGCTCGCCAGCCACTTCCGTCGCATCGGTTTCGTGGCCTGCAAAATATTGAGGCCCTCGGCGGGCGTTGTCACACCGGGCTAGAAGGTCTTGGGCTGCGAGAGGATGGCGGTTCCCACGGGTCGCACATTGGAGACGCCGAGGGCCACGGGCCTGCGGCTGCCCCGGCGCCCCCGCGTTAGCGGCGGAGCGTTGGAGCGATTCGCTCGGCGCGGCACTCGCCATTGTTTGCTGCATCGCGAAACGCTTGCCATCTTCATTCGCGCCCACTCAGTCATCGCGGCTCGCGACGGTAAACGCGGCCCCCCTATGATGGATCACGCTCCATTTCGGCATTGTCAGTTTATCACCCCCGCCCAATGCAGGTCCAGCCCCGGGAGAGGGGCTGCAAGGCCGAATTGTCTTATCGGGGGGGGGGAAGTTGCGCAACGAAATTGATACTGTCATGCTGACTAGCAAAATCATGCACAGACGCGCGGTATGTCAATGGGGGCTTCACCATTTCACCTGTCGCAAGTCACGAACGCGTGGCTGGGCTATGGGGTTCTCACCGCGTCAGCTTCCCCAGGCCACGACGCGCGGCAGGGCCGCGAAGCTCTCTCCATTCCAGCTGCCCCAAATCACGAATGTGCGGCATGGCTATGGGATTTTCGCTTTCTCAAGCCTTCCCGCGTCAGGAACGCGCGGCTCGTACCCCATAGGGAACTCCACCGGAGGTCCTTGCGGCGGCGCTCGCATGCGCCCGCGCCTCTCGCGGGCCCCCGCGGGCAGCTCGTGGCCCCGCAGGTCCATGGAACCCCCCCCTGCCCCCCCCCCCCCACTGCGCCCCCGCCCCTCTCCCCACATCCGCGTTGGCTCGAGTCCTCCGCGCTGGACGCTTCGGAGCTCCTCCCGAGCTGGAAGCTTCGTCGCCACCGAGAATGGCTGGCCCCCAGGCCCGCGCGAGGGCGGCGGCACTTTCCGGCGCCAAGCCGCCGGCCCCAGCTGCGCAGGTTCCCGATTTGACCGAGTCTTCGCCGAAGTGCTGAAGCACAACGAGGAGCTGCCGCGCAAGCAGGACATCACCAACAACTGCCTCGAGCACCTGCGCGAGAGGGCCTCCTGCCCGAGATGCGCCAGACGAGAAGCGAGGCCACCGACGCCTCATGGAAGGGGGCATGCACCTGCGAGGCTCGAGCGCTCAGCGGTCGAGCAACGTCATCGGCGCGGCGCTCGAGTCGAGACGACTCGCAAGGCGGACGCGCTCGAGTCCGCCATGCGCGAATCTTCCGCTAGAAGGACATCCGCCGCTCCGAGTTCCTCGCCCCCGCCTCCTGGAAGACGCGGCACGAGAAGACCGACGAGACTTCCGACGCCTTCGAGGAGACCGACCAGAATTGCGACAAGATGTTCGCCCCCATGCCGAGGTTCCGCCAGCAGCTCCTCGAGGCCGCCAAGGACAAGGGCGCGTTTCTCGGCGACGAGACCGCCGAGAAGCTGAGCAACGGCCCCCACGTGAAGCGCATCGAGGAGGCGCTCGGCGAGCCCATCCATCGGCCCCCAGGCCCTCCACGAGTTCGCGCCGCCAGTGGACGAGCGTTCCATGCCCCGCGAGCTCTCGTCGAGCGCGCGGGCGGGCGCCAGGCGCCCAGGGGAAATGGTAGGCGCTTTCGAGGCGATCGCGGGGTTGCCCAAGGAGTTCAAGAAGTTCCCCGAGTGGGCCAACGCGAATTCTGCCATCGCCCCCCCAAACCAGCGCGTTCGAGCTGCTGAGGCCGCGGCAAAGCGGCGCCGACACATGAGGTCACCCAACGGCGCCGAGCGCGAGCTCCAGGACGCCGCGCACCGCGCCAGACGCGCGCGGCGCGACCAGGAGGCCGAGGCAGAGATCAGCAACACCGACAGGGCCATCCTCCAGCGCACGATCGAGAATACTTTCCCGGGCTACCACGATCGCGACCGAACGCGCCGAGCTGGCCGCCAAGCGCATTGCCGAGAAGAAGGACAAGGCAGAGGCGGACAGCGCGGACAGGGGGGACAAGCTGTCGGCGCTCGAGCCCGATCGAGGGCGCGCAATGTTCCGGGGAGACGTGTTCCCCAAGAGGCACCCCCTCTCGCGTATACATGTATATCCATGTTTACCTATAAACATGAGCAGCAACAGAAAAGGCCGCCATCGACGACGCTCGATCCCCAGATCGAGGACCCTCGCCCCTGGATCGGACCCTCTTCGAGCACCCTGGGTCCTAGATCCGAGGGTGGCCCAGCTTGGACTCGAGGGCCTTGGGTCCTCGATCCGGGGATCCAGCCTCGGCGATCGTCGATCGTCCCCGTCGCCGTCGTCGGGCCCAGGCCGCCATCCACGAGGCCCGACCCTCGCTCCTCGGATCGAGGACTTCTCGATCTTGGACCCGAACATCCTCGAGCACCTTGGATCTTAGATCCGAGGATCGCCCGGCTTGGACTCGAGGACGTTAGGTCCTCGATCCAGGATCAAGGGTCGATCCTCGGCGCTCGTCGATCGCCCTCGCCGCCGTCGTCGGCCCCGGGCCGCCGTCAAGCGAGGCTCGATCTTCGATCCTCGGATCGAGGATCCCCCGCTTTTGATATGGGCATCCTCGGGCACCTTGAATCCTAGATCTGAGGATCGCCCTGGTTGGGCTCGAGGATTTCGGACCCTCGCTCCGAGGATCCAGGATCGAGCCACGGCGCTCGTCGATGGCCCCCGTCGCCGTCGTCGGGCACAGGCCGCCTTCCACGAGGCTCGATCCTCGGATCGAGGACTTTCGATCTTGGACCCGAGCATCTTCGAGCACCGTGAATCCTAGATCCAAGGGTCGCCCAGCTTGGACTCGAGGACCGTGGTTCCTCGATCCGAGGATCAAGGATCGATCCTCGGCGATCGCCGATCGCCCTCGCCGCCGTCGTCGGGCACAAGCCGCCATCAACGAGGCTCGGTATTCGATCCTCTCGGTCTTGGATCTGATCTTCTTCGATCACCTTGGATCCTAGATCCGGAGATCGCCCAGCTTGGGCTCGAGGATCTCGGGCCCTCGCTTCGAGGATCGAGGATCGAGCCTCGGCGATCGTCGATCGCCCCCGTCGCCGTCGTCGGGCCCAGGCCGCCATCAACGCGACCCCATTATCGGATCGAGGGTTTTCGATGTTGGACCCGAGCATCTGCGAGCACCTTGGATCCTAGATCCGAGGATCGCCCATGCAGCTTGGACTCCAGGACCGTGGGCCCTCGATCCGAGGATCGAGGATCGAGTCTCGGCGATCGTCGATCGTCCTCGTCGCCGCCGTCGGGCCTCGGGCCGCCATCAACGAGGCTCGATCCCCGATCCTCGGATCGAGGATCTTCGATCTTGGATCCGCGCATCTTCGAGCACCGTGGATCCCGGGCCAAAGGGCCGCCCAGCTTGGACTCGAAGATCTTGGGTCCTCGATCCGAGGACCGAGGATCGAGCCAAGGCGACTGTCCACCATCGTCGTTGCCGTCGCCGGGCCCAGTCCGCGAGGCCAGAGGGTCATCGAGGCTCGCTGCGGCGCAGTCTACACTGTGCTATTCAGGTGGCGCTGCCTATGCGGCGCAGTCTATGCAGAGCAACGCGCGACGTCGAGGGCGAGCCGGCGACGTCGAAGTCGCGCCCGCTCGCGCGGGGCGGAGGCGCCCTTCGCGCAAGGTCATTGCACGGCATACCAGGTCGATGCCCTTGTCGTCGGGGCTCCTGCGGGGCATCTGAGACGTCGCGCTCCGCTTCGGCGCGGGAGTCGCCAACGACCTGGCGCTGTCGGCCGCGAGGCCGGCCTCCTGGCCCAGGCAATTCGCGGCTCTGCGGAGGCCCCGCTCGTTCTGCATCGGCTGGGGCACGGGGGCGGATTCGCTGGAAGCCGCCGACGCAGCGAGGGCAGAGCTGGCGCATAAGATGCACACCAACGGCGACGACCGCGCCGCGGGGCAGGTTCTCTACGCAACCTGGCAGGCGAAATGCCCGTCGGCGGGCAGAGGGGGCGGGCCTGCGCCTCGCACCCTTCGCGCCTGCCAGCGCCCAGCGGCGACGCGGCCGCCGATGCCCTGGATCGTCGCGGCGCTGGCGGCGCAGGTGGTCAACCGGGGCGAGCCGCTGCCAGCGCAGCTGGAAGCGCTCTGCTTCGCGTGCCACCACCGACCCTTGGATGGCCTGGCCCTCCAGGAGGCCAGCGTCGCCGCCCCGTCGCGCCCCACCGCGATCTTTTCAGCGATCAACCTGCGCCCAGAGGAGCGCGGGCAGACGTCGAAGACCACGGCGACCCCTCGCGAGAGCTTCATCGACCACGCCTAGAGGCTGTTCGTGGGCCAGGCGCCGTTGGAAGCCGCGTCGATCGCCGTCGGCAAGATGGCCCCCCCCCGTCCACGACGCCGCGGTTCAGCGCGCTGTTCCAGGCCGCCCGGCCGCGCGTCGGCCTCGAGAGCACGCGCGCGTTGCAACAGCTCAGGCACGGCGGGCCGCTGGAGCGCGGGATGGGCAGCGCAAGGACCCCGCTGGAGGCGAAGCAGCGGGGGCGCTGGAGCGCGGAAGACTCGATGAGGCGGCACGAGGCAGCTGCCCGGCCCCGACGCGAAGAGGCTCAGCCCCCAGCAACCGCGCAGGCACGCGCGCTCGCGGCCACGGCGACGCTGACATCGTTGACCCGCCGACGGGCGCCCATTGGAGGCGCGGCCGCTGCGTCGCGGTGTTTTTTTGGGCGGGACCCCGGCATCTCACCATCGTGATGGCCCGCGGGGGCTTCAGGGTCTACACGGACCAGGTCGGCCCGACGCCGGATTCGCCCTCGTCGCCCTTGCAGCCGCTCCGGCTCGCCACGCCGGGTGGCTCGGGATACCTCGCACCTCCTGACGCCGAGCCCGAAGGGGGGGGGGGGGGGGGCTGGCCCCGCCCCTTTCGGGATTCGGGGCCAGGTCTGCTCGGGCCCCTGGGCCTCGGCGACAACGATACTCAGAAGGTCCGCTTAGGCAATGCCCTGATGCGGGCCTCGGCGGCCATCGCTCGTCAATGCATGTTGTTCAAAGTCTGGGCTATCATCGAGAATCCGATGACCTCCAGGATCTGGCTCGCAAAACCTTGCAATGCACTTCGGCGGCGCCAGTTTCTGACAAACAGAAGGACACGTCATTGCTCGCTTTTCGGTATCCAGGTGCACGTAGCATCCAGAAATGTCGCATGAGCGGCGGCCGCTGTTCGGCCACGAATAAGAAACATGGACCAGTGGGGGGTGAGATCCGGTAAATTGGAGACACTCGTGGCACAGCCATACCTTCAGTTGTTTGTTGAGCGCGTCTGCGCCTTACTGTTACAAGTCTGAGCGTTTCGCGCAATACCCTGGGCCAGTTCCAAGCATTGGGATTGGGGGATCCTGAACTGTCGTCCTGTGCCATCGATGTGTGGCGCCCAGTGAGCTGGCCGTGCTCTCAGGGCTTTAAGTGCTCACGGACATGTCTGTCCTTTGGCGGTGAGAACAGAGCAAAGCCACATGGACGTGTTTGCTCGGGAACGCTGCTTGCGGGGAGAAAGAGAGCGAGAGAGAGAGAGAGAGAGAGATATTGAAAAAGAGAAATAGCTCCGCCGTCCAGCGAAACGCCCAGCCGGCTCTTTCGACCGGCTTTCTGGGTGCGACAAGGAGGAGTTGTTTACGACGAAAAAGACTGCAAGGGGGGCGGGGAAGGAGGAAGGAGGAGGCAGAAAAGGCCAGGAGAGAGGGAGAAGGACCAGGAGAGTTGGAAGTTTCAGCATCGGCGGCCGCCCAGGGCCCCTACCTTTCCAGGGAACAGAGGCCGACCCGGCGCGCGGCGATGCCGCGCAGGCCACGCGAGGTTTCTCTGGGCGTTCCGGGCCTTTTGGGTGGTCCGTGGGGGCGCCCCCCATCTTCTCGGGACGATCGACATGGGTACGGAGCGAACGGGTACAAAACCGAGACCAGTTCCTGTTCATTTTGAAAGCACTCGGTGTCGGTGTCGCCTCGGGCTGTGTCCACTCGAAACAGAAGACCGCCTGCCGAACAGCGGCCGCTGCTGGTTTGGGACAACATTTGTTGTTGGGAAAAGTACCCGCTTTTCTCGTACCCATTTCGGGCGTCCAAATCTTCACGAGTGAATTCGCCTCCAGATCTTGTTCTCAAAGAAAGAAAGAGAAGAAGAAAAGTAATAAACAAAGATCATAATCATGAATTTTCCACGGTCCGCGCGGATTCCTCGGATGTGCGCTTCTCTCCCTTGGCAGCGCCTCCGGCGCCGCCCCTGGCGCGCCACGCGCGCCAGCGCAGACCGTCGAATGTTTAAGTTCGTTTATGCAGTCATTCTGGGCGCACGAGGTCTCGGCAGATTGCCCAGGCTTCCCCTGGAGCGATGGCGACGCCGACTGCCGCAGATGTCGTTATCCTTATCTTCGTCGTGTTCGCCGTCGTCTTCCATGCATGCGCGGCTGGACATGCTGGCTGGTGGCCTCGGCCTCGGCGTCCTGTCACCATTGTGCATCGGTGCTGCGCATCGGCTGCTTACGTATCAGTGTGACTCTGTTGCGCATGTCTCGCGGCACTCGCTCACCCAGAGGCATTGGTCACGACCCAGAGAGAGAGAGAGATGGTATTCGCGGCGCGCCGACCAGGGCTGGGCGAGCAGTACGGCTTGCAGTTGTTTTACCTAGGGGCCCTCGGGGGGCGTCGCATGTCGCCACCGCCAGACGCAGCTCGAGCAGCGGGCAAGGAAGAGCCGGGAGATCCATGGGCAAGTTTTGAGCGGAGTCGAGTCGGATGCGGGGTGAGAGAGGGGCAGGGCTCGATCTCAACGGTGCTTTGGCAACCTCGTGGACCGTTTTTGCTCGATTCCGCTTTGCAGCAAGGACGGAACGAAGGAAACGAACGAGAACGGAAGACAGACCGAGGGAAACGAGGGACGGCGAACGAGAAACGAACGAGAAAGGAAACGAGGGACGGCGAAGACAGCACGAGCACGGAAACACCTCTCAGCCCGAGCCCCGGCGAGGGGGGGCGGCCCTCCGACGGAGCGAGAACGGAAACACCTCTCGGCCCGAGCCCCGGCGAGGGGGGGCGGCCCTCCGGGAGCCCGGGGGCCTTGTCAGAAGGGGCCGGCCGCCCTCTGAGGAGCCAGGCGCCCCACGCCCTCCAGAACTTGGTTGGCATCGCTGGGACGTGTGCATCCTTTTCTTTCCCGGCGAGGACCATCGAGGAGCATCCTTGGCCACCTCGCGGGAAAGTTCACGCACGAAGTCGAGAAATGCCAGGGGAATGGACGTCCGAGCGATGGCGAGAGGGGGGGGCGAGGCCTCACTTCCTGCAGGGCGCCTCTCCCCTCGCGCAGTGGGCCCCCCCTTTGTTGCGCGCCGCTCGAGGAACTCTCGCTGTCCCTAGGCACGCTAACGGCGATGTAGGTTTTCGTACTGTAAGTGGGGGGTGGTTCGTGGCCGACTCAATTGTTGGAAAGCGTCGTCCGTGTTTTCCAACAATTTGTTCTTTTTCAGTTCGGCGTCGCAAGATCCAGATTCCCAACATAGCTGTAAGCTCTCGCTATGATCGAGCGCCCTCGAGGGCGCGAGGTTATTCCGCGCTTCGGCTCCGATTCCTCCTCATCCTCCTCTGTTCCCCTGGGGGGCGGCGCGAGAGCGGGAAGCTAGGGGCCCTTGGACTTCCAGGTTGAATCTCGGCGACAACGGAGCACGCTCTCATGCGTCGGTTTTGCTTCGAACGTCCGTCGACTTGAGTCGGATCTGGGTCGAGCTAGAGTCGAACCAGAGTCGAGCGGATCCGACAGGTGGGCCCCAGGCAGGTCCCCAAAACGAAAGTCCCCAGACCCCTTTGTCGTGTTTTTTTTCGCAGCGTCGACGCTCAGAGGTCCGGACCCCTTCCCCGGGACGGGTTTTTTCATCCTGAGTCGCTGTCTGACGATCCCGAGGCCCGTTAAGCCCCCAGAGGCCGAATGTAACGAAAATCCTCCCGTCGTGACTTTTTCGAAACGGGAGGGGGTCCAGGTCTGGCACTCTGGTCTGCAGCAGATCCCCCACGGACTGACAGACACGGAGCGGTAGGCGGCATGGCGGTCTGCGGGGGGGGGAACGCACGGGCACGTGCGAGCGGCCGCGGCCGCCGGCCAGCCAATCGCACCAGGAGCAGAACGTGCCGCTGGAGCTCGTCGACCTGCTGTTGGCCGAGGAGGTCACTGAGCCGCAGGAGCCCCGCCAGCGCGGGACACCTTCGCGGCCCAAGCCACTGGGCATCGCTGCGCATGCCCACTCCGTGAGAGAGGCGGAGGAGGCTCGCGCTCCACCGCGGTTCTCTTCGCGCGGCGCCGCATCCCCCACATCCTTTCTTCGGAAGGACCACGTTCGCCTCGAGGGCAACAGTTGTCTTCAACGTCGGCCTGGTTGGGCGAATCCCTGGGTATCGCGTCTCGGAGGTCAGTGAACGTGGGGCTCGCTCTGCCGCCCTGGCTCTGTACAACCGTGCAGCGTGATGTCGCGCCAGGCGTCGCGAAGGATTCGGAGACGAAAGAACCTGCGCAGTGTACGGGCCGACCAGCTTATTAGTTGCTTCGGAGGCGCCACCAGGCCCGAACCAGTCCCCCAGGGCAGCGTGAGGCTGAGCAGGGCTGCGCATTGGCAAGTCCCGCCCTTGTCTCTTGCGAGAGCGAGCGGGAGCGGAAGAGGTTGCCAAATACGATGAGAGAGCGGGTTGGAGGGTGGTCTTCGTCCTTCTTTCTCCTTCTCCTCGTTCGAGGGTCCGCTTCGCCCCCATAGGTCTCTCTCGAGGGGCGTCTGGCTGATGCCTTTGACCGCTTCCGGTCGGCGGGTCGCTCGGATTATTCGCCAGGTCGTTCGGCGCCCACCCCCACCGGGTATAGCCAGGACCCCAGGTAAGGGGACCCGGTTAGTGGTAGGGCCTTGGGGCCCCTCAAGTGGCCAGATACACTAAACCAGGTTTGCCGTAACTGGTGGTTTTCGGGTGACGGCAGTTCCGGTTAGTGGAAATGGGACGGGGGGGCGCCCCCAGTAGTACAAATCACTAAACCAGGTTCCACTAAACCCAGTTCTGCCAACGCCCGACCCCACCCTGTTCGACGTTCGAACCCACTCGGCGTACGAGCCCACTTGGCCGCCGAAAGCACCAGGGCTCAAGCCCGGGGACCTCTTTGGGGCCTCCTGAGGGCCTCTTGGGGGCTTCTTAGGGCCGAGGGCTCGAAATGTTGTTTCGTGTTCCCCCTCTGGGACCCCTCTTGGGGCATTCTTGGGGCCCGCTTGGGCCGTCTTGGAGGCCTCTTGGGCCGTCTTGGAGCCCTCTTGGGTCGTCTTGGGGCCCTCTTGGGGGCCTCTTACGCTATCTTGGGGCGATATTTGGGGCCTCTTGGACCGTCTTTTGCTGCGACGGGAAGCCGAAAAGGTGGAAACGCCAAAATCTGTCCAAAACCTGGGACAAACATTGAAGTTTGCCTCTTGGGGTCCTCTTGGGAGTGCTCTTGGAGGCCTCTTGGGACTTCCGACGGCCATCTTGGGCGTCTTGAAGTGATCTTAAGGCATCTTCGGACCTCTTGTACCATCTCGAGGGCCTCTTGGACGCCTCTTGGCTCTTCTCGGGGCTCTCTGGAGAAACTCGAGGGCGACTCCCAAGAGGAAAACCATCTCTGACCCGAGTCTGCCGGGACCGTCTTGGGTTTTTTTCGCCCAGGGACCCCCAGGGGCCGCCCTGCGCGCGCGAAGCAGAAGTATTGTAAAGCAGTCGCCGGAGATCTTAGCACGCCGCTGGCCCGTTGGGCTGGCGAAGTATCCCATCCTCCTAGCTGAGCACGCTAAAATGCAACGAACAGCAGTGCGAAGCAGAGCGCTTGTGAAGCACCAATCACAGCGAATCGACACGAACGTACAGCACGGCAAAGCAAGACAAGGCGATGCAAGGCATACTTAGCAAGGCAGTGCAACAAGCAGGGATAAGAAAGGCAGGGAACGTTAGAAGAGATCAAAGCAAAGCGATTCATGTGGGCGGTGCATGGCCACGCCACCGTTTCGCCTTGGGGGCACGAGCGGGAAACCCACCTCCCATGCTGCAATTGGCTCCGCTCGCCCAGTTAGAACCTTTTCTGCAGCATACGGAGGAAACAGTGGAACGCGCTTTGGCGTAGTTTCATAGCGCTGGACAGCCGTCGCAAAAGGGTTGGGAGGGGCCACGATGCCACAGCATAGACTGCACCTCGGCCCCGTCCCAGGTGGACTATGGCAGGCGACTCTGTGTGTTGGGTTACGGATGCAGTGGCGTTGACGTTGCTGGTCCTCGGCGCTGAAAACATTTGCACCGATAACACGCGTGTTCTGTTCAATGATTGGCTCCGCGGCGCAAAAAATGTACCATGGCCACGGACCAATGTACGTAATGATCTTGGCATGCTTTCTCAAGGTGGGGCCCACTGAATGTGTCGTTGCGAAGTGTCTTTGCAATTCTGTTTTGAAGCGTTCGCAGGCGCATTGACCCTTGGCGGTTAATCGATTGAACCTCTACCTCGACTTTGTCTTCAAGGTCAATCACACAAAAAACAGTTAGTGTTAAAGTCGTAGAATGCTGGCTTGACGCCGTTGGTTTGATGCGTGGACACTTCGACTCAGAGCTTTGCAGGCTCCCTCAGTATTATCCAGATCCGACGACATGCTTTGCGCGCGACGACAGGCATCGCACGGTAGGGTTCATATCCATTTGCTTACAGCAAGTCCCGCCACCGGTTTTGGGTTGTGGGTCATAAGCATATTGAATGTTTGTTGGAATCTCGTGGAAGGGCTCTCGGGGGCTTCTTGGAGGCAGTTTTGGGGCCTCTTGGAAGCCGTTTGGGGGTATCTTGGGGGCCTCTTGGGACCTTTGGGGCGCTTCTTGGGGCCTCCTGGTGGCCCATTGGGGCGGAAGCGCTCGGATGTTCGGTTCGCGCTCCCTGTCTGGGGCCCGTCGGGGGCCGTCTTAGGGCCCTCTTGGATGCCTCTTGGGCCGTTTGTGGTTGTCTTGGGAGCCTCTTGGGCCGTCTTGGAGCGTCGGAATACCGAAACGGCGAGAACGCCACAATGTTCAAAAAGAAAAGGAAATCAATGATGTTTGTCTTTGGGGGCCCTCTTGGGAGACCTCATGGAGGCCTCTTGGGGCGCCTTGGGAGCCTTTTGCGCCATGTTGAAGGCGTTTTCGAGCCATCATTCGGCATCTCGGGGCCCTCTTGGACTGTCTTGGGGGCCTCGTGGGCCGTCATGGAAGCCTTAGAGAGTCCCAGGGATGTGCCATGACCGCCCAGGACCCGTAAGGACGGTGCACGCGACGAGGTGTGGCCCGGAGAGTGGGGGGCCCTTGAGTACGAAAACCCTACCAGACAGCACTTGGCGTTCTAGCACGTTTCAACGTGCAAGGGGGCACGATGTCGGATTCACAGAGAGAAGTCATTCCGCAGCCTTCTGGGAATGTTGGAGGCCAAGCGTTCATAACAGGGCCAACCCCCAATGCGAAGACCATCCCTTTCTTCTGCTCGCCTTTCGGACACCCCTCTCTTCGGCAACCTGCCCTCTGGCTATCTGTCCACCTGTTGGGAGCAGGCGAGGGGGTCGTCACGGGATAAAGCGGTTAGTTGCGCCCGATAATATGTTGTTCCCCGCGTGGCGGCATTTATTCTCTGAGGGGCAGGGGGCGAAAGCGAATAAGCAGGCCAAGGCCAGTCCAAATGACAGCATGTGCAAGTAGACGCAGCAATAAGATTGCTAGCGTTTTGGCCTTGCAAGTGTTTGTTTGATCGTATGCTGGCCTTTGCCCCGAAGGCCTCATAAACGGGCGACGCCACCATAGCCCTTACAAAGTTCTTTGCACTCGTACATTCAGTGAGTCGGTTGGTGATCGGTCCTGTTGCTTCATCCCAACCTCCAACCTCCAAGCAAAGTCCAACGACTGAGTTTATGACGTTCCTGGAATAATGGGGTTCAGAATGCCGCCCGCAGAACATTATGAATTTGGTTTCTAATGTTCCGGGATTACCTAACAGGATGCTGCATGTCGGAATATTGGCGCTGGTTCATTATCTCCAGAGGATTTACCCCGGATTCAGCATGCTCCCGGAATATTGACATCGGAATCATGATTCTGGAATAATCATGATGAATTTGGGGGTCACCGTTTCAGAGTTTGGTCCAGAATGAAATCAACCCAGATCCATAATATCGGAGTTTTGGTGTTAGGTTCATTGTTACAGAATCAAGACAATTCAACCGCGGAGGAGGAATCCACCATCCAGACGACAAGAATCCAACAGGATCTTCATCTAAATGTCATGATCTAGATATGACACCACGGTCGACGAGAATTTACCTGTTCAGTATCCCCAGGACATTACGAGCCCGGACTGATGGTTTTGGGATGAGATTGATTGAGATTGGCGGTCGCCATTTGAGAGTGGTCCTGAATGGAACAAAAACCTTGGTCCATAATGTCGGAATATTGATCCGAGTTCCATTGTTCGAAATTGATAATGATGCGGCCAGGGGGAGTGCGGCTGATCCATCCATAGGTCACCAATCCAAAGGCAGTTATCGTCTAAAGGTAACGACATTGGTTAATCGCTCCTTCACAATGAATCACGGTCGATGAGGATTTCCTGGGTGTCTTCAGACCCTCAGCAATTTTACACTTGATTGCATCGGAAGCCAACCGCCGCACGTCGCCAGTGCCCTCGTCGTCGTAGTTACAGTCGCCTCCCCCAGTGCCGAGGAGATCGGATCGCCGCCGCCTTTGTTGTCGCCGCCGCTGTCGCAGTGGTTGTCGTCCTGGTCGCCACAGCCGCCTCCCGGAATGCTGAGGAGTTGGCCGCCGTGAGCGACGAGGACCTTGCCGCGTTCGTTGCAGGCCCGGGCGCCCCGCCCCTGGGCGCACGGGCGTTGGGCCGTCTGGTGAGAGGTTGTCCGAGGGAGCTCGAAATCCCGAAGACTTCATTGCACAGACCGCGTCTGGGGCGGAAGCGCGGTAGGCGTCCCTTGGCTTCGCTGCATGCCCCCCTGCCTCTGGCCAGCGCGCGCGCCCTGCATCTGCTCAGAGGCTGCCGCGGCCTACCAGCGCCGGGCCCGAGCCTCAACCCGAGGACCCCCCACCGTTCACGGAGGCGACGAGCCCGGCGGACAGGGACAGGTCGTCGTCATCGGCGGATGCCGACGGAACCCATGCGGGACAGGACGCCCAACAGCCCGAGGGGGCGCCGACTTGACCGCCGCCGCCGCCCGGGAGGAAGGGGGAGCCTCTTTTCGTTGAGGTGCTTGGGACCCTGGGATGGGGGCCGGGCAGCCCGACGCTGGAGGGTCTCGGAGCCGACGAGGTCTTGGACGCTCCAGTGCGAAGGCGGCCCTTTCACCCGCAACTCGCTGGACGATGTGGTCACCGCACCGTTGAGGGCCCCCGAAGATCGGCTGGCCAAGGAGTGACAGCGGGGGCTGGCCGCGAGCAGGAGAGGGCAGGGCGGGGGCGCAAGCTGCGTGGGGCAAGCTGCGTGTGGGTGTGTATGGCGCAAGCTGCGTGGCGCGAGGTGCGTGGAGCGAGCTGTGCGGCGCGAGCTGCGTGGCGCGAGCTGCGTGGCGCGGGTTGCGTGGCGCAATCTGCGTGTGTGTATGTATATGTGTGCGATGTGTATGTATGTGTGTATGTATGTATGTATGTATGTATGTATGTATGTATGTATGTTTATATATGTATGTGTGTATGTGTGTATGTGTGTATGTGTGTGTATGTGTGTATGTGTGTATGTGTGTCTGTGTGTTGTGCATTGTTTGTTGTCTGGTGTCTGTGGTCTGCTGTCTCTGTCTGTTGTCTGATGCCTCTTGCCTGGTGCCTCGTGTCCGTTGTCTCGTGTCTGTTGCCAGTTGGTTGTTGGCTGCTGGCTGTTGTCTGTTGGCTGTTGTCTGTTGTTTGTTATATGTTGTCTGTTGTCTGTGGCCTGCCTCCTGTTGCCTGTTGTTTGTTGGTCGTTGTCTATTGTCTGCTGCCTGTTGTCTGTTGTATGGTGTCTGTTGTCTGTTGCTTGTTGCCTGTTGCCTGGTGTCTCTTGTTCGTTGTCTGTAGGCTGATGCCTCTTGTCTGTTGCCTGGTGTCTGGTGTCTGGTGTACTTTTTTTCTTGACTCCTGTCTGGTGTCTCTTGTCTGTTGTCTATTGGCTGCTGTCTGTTGGCTGTTGTCTGTTGTTTGTTGTTTGTTAAATGTTGTCTATTGCCAGTTGTCTGTTGCCTGTTGTTTGTTGGCCGTTGTCTGATGTCTGTTGCCTGTTACCTGTTGTCTGGTGTCTGGTGTCCGTTGTCTGTGTTGCTTGTTGCCTGGTGTCTGTTGTCCGTTGTTTGGTGTGTGTTGCCTCTTGTAGGTTGTCTATTGGCTGCTGGCTGCTGGCTGTTGGCTGCTGTCTGGTGTATGTTGTCTCTTGTCTCTTCTCTTGTCTCCCTGGTGTGTGTTGTCTGTGGTCTGTTTCCTGTTGCCTGTTTCCTGGTGCCTGTTGTCTGGTGTCTGTTGTCTGGTGTCTGTCTGGTGTCTGGTGTCCGCTGCCTGTTGCCTGTTGTCTGCTGTTGTGTTGTCTGCTGTCTGGTATATGTTGTCTATTGTATGTTGCCTGTTGTCTGGTGTCTGTTGTCTGCTGTCTGTTGCCTGGTGTGAGGTGTCTGGTGTCTGATGTCAGGTGTCTGGTGCCTGGTGCCTGGTGCCGGGTGCCTGGCGCCTGGAGTCTGGTGTCTGGTGACTGGTGTCTGGTGCCGGGTGCCTGGTGCCTGGTGCCTGGTGTCTGGTGTCTGGTGTCTGGTGCGTGGTGTCTGGTTGTCTGGGTGTGTGTTGTGTGTGTGGTGTCTGGTGTCTGGTGTCTGGGTGTGTGGTGTATGGTGTGTGTCTGTATGGTCTGTGGTGTATGGTGTGTGGTGTGTGGTGTGTGCCTGTATGTCTGTGTGTCTGTATGTATGATTGTGTGTGGGTGTCTGTGTGCGTGGGTCTGTGGGTTCATCTGTGTGTGTGTCCGTGTGTGTGTGTGGCCTTGTGTGTGTCTGTTGATGTGTGTGTGTGTCCGTGTGTGTGTGTGTGTCCGTCTGTCTTTGTGTGTGTTTGTGTGTGTGTGTCTGTGTGTGTCTGTGTGTGTCAGTGTGTGTGTCTGTGTGTGTGTTTGTGTGTGGGTCTGTGTGTGTCTGCTGTGTGTGTGTGTGTGTCTGTGCGTGTGTCTGTGTGTGGCGGGTCGTGTGTTTCTGTCTGTGTGCGTGCTTGTGTATGTGTCTGTGCCTGTGTCTGTGTCTGTGTATGTCGGTGGCTGTGTCTGCGTGTGTGTCTGTTTAGGCGTGTGGGCGTGTCTGTGGTTGCGTTTGTCTGTGTGTGTGTTTGTGTGTGTGTGTGTCTGTGTGTGTCTCTGTATGTACGTGTCTGTGTCTGTGTCTGTATGTGTCTTTGTGTATGCGCGTGTGTGCGTGTGTGCTCGTGTGCGTGTGTGCATCTATGCGTGTGTGCGTGTGGTGCGTGTGTGCGTGTGTGCGTGTGTGCGTGTGCGCGCGTGCGCTTGTGCGCCTGTGCGCGTGTGTGTGTGTGTGTGTGTGTGCGTGCGTGCGTGTCTGTTTTTGTGTTTGTGTGCGTGTGTGTCTGTGTGTGTGGCTGTGTGTGTGCGTGCGTGTGTGTGTGTGTGCGTATGGGTGCGTGTGCGTGTGTATTTGTGTGTGTGTTTGTATGTGTGTTTGTGTGTTGTGTGTTTGTGTGTGTCTGTGTCTGTGTGTCGGTGTGTCTGTGTGTCTGTGTGTCTGTGTGTCTGTGTCTGTGTGCCTGTGTGTCGGTGTGTCTGTGAGGCTGTGTGTCTATGTGTTCTTGCGTCTGTGCATCTATGTGTCTGTGTGTCCGTGTGTCAGTGTGTCTGTGTGTGTTTGTGTGTCTGTGTGTCTGAGTGTGTGTGTGTGTCTGTGTGTGCGTGTGTGTGTGGCCGTCTAGCTTCTCGCTGCAGCGGAGTTCGCCGCCTCCCCGCTGACGGAAAAAGTGTGCGTGTGTGTGTGTGTTTGTGCGCGTGTGCGTGTGCGTGTGCGTGTGCGCGTGCGTGCGCGTGCGTGCGTGTGTGTGTGTGTGTGCGTGTGTGTGTGTGTGCGTGTGTGCGTTCGCGCGTGCGCGTGCATGCGCGTGCGTGCGCGAGGGTGCGCGTGCGTGCACGTGCGTGCGCGTGCGTGCGCGTGCGTGCGGGTGTGAGTGTGTGCGCGTGTGTGTGAGTGTGTGGGTGTGTGTGTGTGCGGGTGTGCGTGCGGGTGCGTGTGTGTGTGTGTGCGTGTGCGCGTGTGCGCGTGTGCGCGTGTGCGCGGCGTGTGTGCGTGTGTGCGTGTGTGCGTGGGTGTGTGGGTGTGTGGGTGTGCGGGTGTGTGAGTGTGTGGGTGTGTGGGTGTGTGCGCGTGTGCGCGTGTGCGCGTGTGTGCGTTTGTGCGTGTGTGCGTGAGCGCGTATGTGCGTCTGTGCGTGCGTGCGTGTGTAATTGTGTTGGTTTGTGGGTGTGTGCGTGTGTGCGTGTGTGTGTGTGTGTGCGTGTGCGCGTGTGTGTGTGTGAGTGTGTGCGTGTGTGCGTGTGTGCGTGTGTGCGTGTGTGCGCGTGCGCGTGTGGGCGTGTGTGCGTCTGTGCGTCTTTGCGCGTGTGCGGTGCGTGTGTGCGTCTATGCGCGTGTGCGCGTGTGCGCGTGTGCGCGTGTGCGCGTTCGCGTGCGCTTGTGCGTGTGCGTGTGCGTGGGTGTGTGGGTGTGTGGGTGTGTGTGTGGTGTATGTGTGTGTGTGGGTGTATGGGTATGTGTGGGTGTGTGGGTGTGTGGGTGTGTGGTGTGTGTTGTGTGCGTGTTGTGTGTATGGTGTGTGTGGTGTGTGTGTGGTGTGGTGTGTGTGTGTGTTGTGCGTGCTGTGTGTGTGCTGTGCGTGTGTGGTGTGTGTGGTGTGTGTGGTGTGTGGTGTGTGCTGTGTGTGTGTCGTGCGTGCGTTCGTACGTGCGTGCGTGCGTGTGTGGGCTCGTGTGTGCGTGCGCGCGTGCGTGTGCGTGCGTGTGCGTGTTCGTGCGTGTGCGCGTGTTCGTGTGTTCGTGAGTGTGTGTGCGTGTGTGCGTGCGTGCGTGCGTGCGTGCGCCTGTGAGTCCGTGGGTCCGTGCGTGCGTCCGTGCGTCCGTGCGTCCGTGCGTCCGTCCGTCCGTCCGTGCGTGCGTGCGTGCGTGCGTGCGTGTGTGCGTGCGTGTGCGTGTGCTGTGTGTGGGGTGGATGGGGTGTGTGGGGAGTGTGGGGTGTGTGGGGTGTGTGGGGTGTGTGTGGGGTGTGGGTGCGTGGGTATGCCGGTGTGGGTGTGTGGGGTGTGTGGGTGTGTGGGGTGTGTGGGTGTGTGGGGGTGTGGGGTGTGTGGGGTGTGTGTGTGTGTGTGGTGGTGTGTGGGGTGTGGGTGTGTGGTGTGTGTGGGGTGTGTGGGTGTGGTGGGGTGTGTGGGGTGTGTGGGGTGTGTGTGGTGTGTGGGATGTGTGGGGTGTGTGCGGTGCGTGTGGTGTGCGGGGTGTGTCAGGTGTGTGGGGTGTGTGGTGTGTGTTGTGTGTGTTGTGTGGTGCGTGTTGTGTGCGTTGTGTGTTGTGTGTGGTGTATGTGTGTGCTGTGTGTCCTGTGTGTGTTGTATGTTGTGTGTTGTGCGTGTGTGATGTGTGTCGTGTGTAGTGTGTGTTGTGTGCGTGTTGTGTGTGGTGTGTGTGTGTTGTGTGTGCTGTGTGTTGTGCGTGTTGTGTGTGTGTTGTGTGTTGTGTGTTGTGTATTGTGTGTTGTGTGTTGTGCGTGTGTTGTGTGTGCTGTGTATTGTGTGTTGTGTGGTGTTGTGTGTTGTGTATTGTGTGTTGTGTGGGTGTGGGGTGTGGGGTGTGGGGTGTGGGGTGTGGGGTGTGGGGTGTGTGGGTGTGGGGTGTGGGGTGTGGGGTGTGTGGGTGTGTGGGTGTGTGGGTGTGTGGGTGTGTGGGTGTGTAGGTGTGGTTGTATGTGGCTGTGTGTGGTGTGTGTGTGTGGGTGTGCGTGTGTGTGTGTGTGTGTGTGCGTTGCTGGGCGTGGGGATGCGTGGGGGGCGCGTGGGTGCGCGTGTGTGCGTGTGTGCGTGTGTATGTGTGTGAATGTGTGTACGTCTGCACGTGCGTTTGCGTGCGCGTGTGTGCGTGTGTGCGTGAGTGCGTTTTCGCTTGTGTGCGCGTGTGTTGTGTGTTGTGTGTTGTGTGTGAGGTATGTGTGTTGTGTTTTGTGCGTGTTGTGTGTTCTGTAAAGTGTGTGTGTGTTGTGTAAGTTGTGTGCTTGGTGTACGTTGTGTGTGTTGTGTGTGGTGTTCGTGAAGTGTTGTGTGTGGTGTGTGTGTGTGTTGCGTGTGTTGCGTGTGTGCTGTGTGCTGTGTGTTGTGTGTGTTGTCCGTGTGTTGGGTGCTGTGCGTGTGCGTCTCACTGTGCTTGCGCGTGTGCGTCTGCGTGTGCGTGTGCTCGTCCGTGTGGTTATATGTAGGTGCGTACGTGCGCATGTATGTGAATACGTTTGTGTGCGCGTGAATACGTGCGTGTGTGAATAATGTCAGCACTAAACGACGATGCCCACAGGGCTGACGAATAGATCCGGCGGGGCGCCAAGCATTTTTTAATTTCGCGCGCCAGGGAGTCGTCGCGGGCGCCGCCGAAGGAATCGTGTACCACTTGCACGGAAATTCCAAAACGATTGTTTTTCGGATAGAAGTTGTTGTACGGATCGTATACGTCCGAGGCGAAGTGCGCCCCCTTCTCAAGCTGATTACTGACGTGCCACAGTCGTCGTCCTCGTCGTCGTCGTCGTCCGTCGTCCGTCGTCTGTCGTCGTCGTCGCCGTCGTCGTCAACTACAGCGGGCCTACGCAGCACCCACCCACCCCCCACCCCCCATGGGGCATCCGCACTGCGTCGTCGTCGATGTCGTCGTCCGTCGTCCGTCGTCAGTCGTCAGTCGCCGTCGTCGTCGTCGTCGTCGTCGTCAAGCGCAGCAGGCCTCCGCAGCGTCACCCCCTCCCATGGGCATCCGAAGTGTTTCGTCGTCACGTCGTCGGCGTCGTCGTCGTCGTCGACGATTACAGCGGGCACGCACAGCAACACAGTCGCCCGCCGTCCACGGATCGTCGTCGTCGTCGATGTCGTAGCACATATTCTAATGGAGGGGGGAGGAACGGCGGAAAAAAAAGACGCACCTTCTTTGCTTGCCTTTGCCGCTCGTCCCCCCTCTCCCCGTTCTCTTTTGAAGCCCTGCCAGCACCGCCCGCCAAATCAGGCGTTTCTGCCCCCCGGTTCCTCTGTCTCTGTTGTCTGTAGCCATTGTGGCCCAACCGCCCCGATAGCGGAGGCGCTGCTGCCCCCTTTTCCGCCGAAGCGGCGCCGCTTGCGTCGCGCATGTCGCCTTCTCGCTGGCGGCTGGGCGTCGGCATTAATCATCGGCGCCGCTGCCGCGTGTTTCCACGTGGCGGGTGCCCCGGCCGCGATTTGCCCGAACAAGGGATGTTTTGTTTTTACCACGTGCCCCCCATGTTTTCAAGAATCACACTATGACATGACTCGCGTCTGCTTGCATGTGTGAATGCAAACGTGCGTGCGCGTGTCAGTTTACTGCTGTTTGTGGGTATGTTTGTGAGACTGTGCGCGTGTGTGAATACGTGTCCGCGATTGTGTGTGGATGCGCGTGTGTTTCTGAATTTGTTGTGCGCAACTTGCGCGCGCGTGAACTGGTGTGTGCCGTCCGTGCGTGCGTGCGTGTCAAAATGCGCATGTGTGTGACGATATGTCGGTGCCTGTGTGTACATGCCTGCGCGCATCGTTGTCTGAACGCGCGTGTGCGCGTGTGTGCGCGCGTTTGTGCGTGTGTGTGCGTGAATTCGCGCGCGTGAATGTGAATATGCAAGTGTGAGTGCATGAGTGTGTGTGTGCGTGTGTTTGACTAGGTGCGAGCATGCGTGCGCATGCGTGTATGAATATGCTTGTGTGTGTGAATTTGCGCGCGTGTGGGAACATGTGTGTGTACGCATGCGTCTGTGGGTGAAGAAATCTGTGTGTGAATTTTCGTCGGCGAATGTGTCTGGAAATACGCGTGTGCGTGTTTGTGTCTGCGTGTGTGCGGATTCGCCCGAGCGTGAGCGTGTGTTTGTCCGTGTGTGAATGTTTGCGCGACTGTGGGTGAATATTTGCGTGTGCGTGTGTGCGTGAGTGTGTGTATATGTGTTGGCGTGTGTGTGTGTGGTGTGTGGTGTATATGGTGTATATGGTGTATATGGTGTGTGGGTGTGAGAGTGTGTGTGTATGTGTTTGCGTGTGTTCGTGTGTGTGTGTGTGTTGGGAGGTGTGCGTGTCGGTGGGGATGTGTGTGTGTGTGCGTGTGGGTGTGAGTGCGCGTGTGTGTGTGAATGGGTTTGCGTGTGTGCCAACGTGCATGTGAAGGTGTTTGTGAATATGCGTGCATGTGTGCGTGTGTTTGGATATGTGTGTGAATGTGCCGGTGCATACGTGTATTTGAACTTATGTGGGCGCCAACAAGTGTGTGAACGTGTGTGTGCGTGTGTGTGTGTGTGAAAATGCGTGTGTGAGGGACTATGTGCAAATCTGCGCGTGCGGATATGTGAGCGCATGCGTGCGTGAGAATAGGTGTGAACATGCGCGTGTGTATGAATACGTGTTTGAGTACGCGTGCGTGTGAATATGTGCGGGCATGTGTTGATTTCTGATTACGCGTGCGCGTGTGAGTGCGTATGAATATGTGTGTGATGTTTGTGCAAACCTGTGTTTGTGAATACGCGTGTGTTGGTGTGTGTGCGCGCGCGTGTGAATATCCAGTCGCATGCGCCAGTTCCCGCCCCCGTGCCAGCCGAGCATTTTGGTTGGGTGGCGACTGCCCAGTGGGGGCACGGGAGGCCGTCATGCGTGGCACCTCATGGGGATGATGGTGATGAAAATGACGACGATGACGATTTCTATGATGATGAGAATAATGATTAATGGCGATGGTGATGTTGACGATTATGTTGGCGATGCTGATGCCAATGTTGATGCTGATGTTGATGGTGATGTTGCTGATGATGGTGGTAGTGACGATGATGATGATGATGATGATGATGATGATGATGATGATGATGATGATGATGATGATGATGATGATGATGATGAAGAAGCATCTTGTTTGGGCCGTCTCGGGGCTGTCTTGACTTCCTGTTAGGCAGTCTTGGGAGTCTCTTGGGGCCCTCTTGGGCCGTCCTGGGGCCCTCTTACGCCAACTTGGGGGTCTCATGGGCCGTCTTGGGGCCCTCTTGGCTGTATGGTGGGCGTCTTTGGCTCATCGTGGGGCTGTCTTGGCGCCGTCTTGGGCGGTCGAAGGGCCTTCTAAGCCGTGTTGGGTCCCACCAAAGTCCCTTCTTGCACCATTTTGCGGCACTCTTGGATGCCTGTTGGGCCATCGTCGGGTCCTCTTTGGCCGTCTTGAGCTGACGGCAGCCCGAAAAGGCGAGAATGCGGAAATCATTTGAAGGCCCCAGGGAATCAATAATTCCGACGTGTTCGGACCTTGTCGGGGGTCTTCTTGTGGCCTTTTCTGGGCCCTCTTGGAGGCATCTTGAGCAGCCTTGAACCAATATTCGGCCGCCTCGGGGCCATCGTGGGCAGTCTTCGATGTATATAGCGCCATCTTGATGCCCCAGGTTGCCTGCACCCGCCGTTTTGAAAGCTCGGGACGCATATCCATCGTCTTTGACGAAGGATCCAGGCTTGGGAGGCCCTGGAGCCTTTGGGAGCAGCGCCTTCGATTGGGAAGTGTGCGATCATCAAGCGGGTGCGCGTTGGATGAGGGGCCTAGGAGTCAGCAGTCATGCGGAAAGTGCACCATCCACGAGCGGGCGCTCATGGAATGAGGTTTCAGGCATCAGCTGCCATGTGGGAAGTGCACCATCTTGGGGTGGACACGCGTGGGATGGGAATTCAGGCATTAGCTGCCATGCGGGAGTTGCACCATCCTCGAGCGCGCAAGCGTAGAATGGGGGACTTGGCATTTGTTCCCACGTGGGAAGTGCACCATTCTCGAGCGGGAACGCGTAGAATGGGGGTTCAGGCAGTTCGTGCCATGCTGGAAGTGCACCATCCTCGAGCGGGCACGAGGGAATAGGCCTCGGCAAGAAGGGGCGGTGCACGCAGGAGTCTGCGACCGGGGGGACCGGGGGGAGGCCTTGGCTAGGATTAAAACACCCTGCCAGGCACATTGTGGCATTCTTCAACAGGGGGCGGCGGATCGAAGACGCCTACGGCGAGTCACCGCGGCGGATCTAGTGACCGTCGGCCCATCCCGCCTCTGTGGACCAAAGGTTTCTTGAATGCATGTGAGGGTCTTCTGGGGTTCCTGTCAGAGGCCTACTGGAGGGCTCTTCGGGACCTCTTTGGGGCCTCTTGGGATCTCCTCGGGTCCTCTTGGGGGCCTCTTGGGAGGCTCTTGGGGGCCCCTTGGGGGCCTGCTGGCGATTCTGGGGGACATGTTGGAGCGGAGGGCTCGAAATGTCAGTTCGTGCGCCCCCTCTTGAGGCTCTCTTGAGCCGTCTTGGGGTCCTTTTGGGGCCCTCTTGAGCTGTTTTGGAGCCCTCTTTGGGGTGCCTTGGGCAGTCTTGGGGCGACCGTAGGAGCTTCCTGGGCAGGCTCGGAGCGTTGGAAGACCGGAAAAAGCGAAACGCTAGAATCTGTCAAAAATCTGCGGCATACCAATGGTTTTCGCGTGTTTGTGCCTCGTTGGGTCCCTCTCAGGTTCTCTTGGAGGTCTGTTGGGCCGTCTTGGGGCCAGATCGGGAGTCTTGGACGTAACTTGCCGAAAGAGGGCAAAACAGGCGCGAAGATTACCCGAAGGGCAAGGGAGGAAGCGCATTCTTACCCAGGACCCACCCCCCGGTACCCCCCCGGCGGGGAAGGGATCAAAGGGAAGGGGCTCCCTCCCCTTCGGCTCGATTACGACCTGGCTCGATTCACCTCGGTTTGGCTAGCTTGGATAGCCAGAGGTGGTCGCTGGGGAGGGATGACAATGTTCTATCCAGAGAGCGTTTCCAATGACCGGCCCAGAATTTTCCTTCACACACGGATCTGACTTGTGTGGGTTGGATGCTTCTCTTTCTTGCAGGCCTCAAGTTGGGCCCGAAGGGCCGCTTCATGCGGGCTGTGCAGAGGACTCTCCTTTGTGTTGTGCGGTGCCATCTATGCTGTTATTCCTCATGTATTTTGCCGCAGAGGGCAAAGGAAGGCAAGGTGAAGACAGAGAGAGAGAGATAAAAAAAAGACAGCGAGATCGAGAGAAGAGAGGGACAGACGGAAAGCAGCCATGCGTTATGATTGAGGTCAATGTGAACATTGATCGGGGCCCCACCCATCAACCAGACCTCACAAAGTTCGCGACACTAATCATTAAGCAGATGTGTGTGTGTGTGTGTGTGTCCGTCTGGGATGTTCTTTCAGGCGTCACAGTCGTGGTCAAGTGAACGTCGTGGTGTTGGTCGCCAATGATGGTGACGATTGTGGTGAAGCATTTCTGCACGATGACTTGTTGGCCAGCCGTGGTGACCAGAGCAAGCGACGTCGATGCAGCATGGGAAATGTGCAAACTGCTTTGCGAATAAAAAGCACTGCAGGATGCGGACTGGTTGATCGCTGCGTAGACATGTTCGCTTCAGCTGGTTCGTGATCCTGGCCTTCGTGAATTGCGCCGCTCCGAGGGCGACAGAGATAAGTGATGGAATGAAAATATCATTGTCCTTCTTCTGTCGGACTTCACGAGTGTTCCAGAGCTCGGGTTATCATTGTAATCGTGTGGTACATCGGACCGGGGTGCACAGGATGCCGTAACGTGGGACTCCGAATGTCCCATCAGGCGCCTCGGAGCGTTTTGGTGGCTTCTTGATTGTAGCCGTCTTGGGTCCCTCTGCACGGCCTCGGGGCATGTCGTGGGTCCAGAAGACCGAAAATTCGATATGAGGAAAATGCAGCACCCAAGAACATCCAATTATTACATGTGTGGGCCGCCGCTGAGGCCGTTTTGATGCCATTTTCAGGCCGTCGGTGAGCCATCTTGGGTCGGTTGGGGGGCATCTTCGGCAACCTGCCATCTTGACAACATGGGTTGCTGCACACGGCGTCACGTAGAGGCGTTCGGAATTTCCAGCCACATGGTTTGAAGAGGGCCGTCAAAGGAGACGCCTACAACACGTCTCAAATGATGTTCCAGGATTTCTGTTCTTACCAGTCTTTCTGATATTTCGTGGAGGGAGATAGAAGAGGCGGCATCCTCGACACAAATGTGTAGGCATTGGCAACGGATGCTCCATAGCCCTTCGCTGAAGCCCTCCCTGGTTCCCCGTAGAATTTCAATTATGAGATTTGGGTCCAGCTCGACAGGTTTCGGTCGAAGTGCTTGACGCCTCGCGCATCCCCACCAGCCATCCAGCAACGATTCGTAGGGAATTTGGGCTTAACGAGGGAGGCGCAGCAGAATTCAGCGAAACCTTTGCTCGCACATTCCTGCGTATTATGTTTCGGCGGCAGCTGGCATGTCATCCACAAAAATCTTAGGCGCGTTGGCGTGTGATAGCATGCAGTGGAACAGCCGCTCAGAAGGATCTGTGGAAATTCTTGGAGCACTGAGAGCTGATTGAACGCCCTCGTGGACCCCTTTGGGCCTTTCGGGGCCCCCTTGAGGCTTGTTTGGGCGGTCTTGCGGCCTTCGAGGGGCTCTTCGGGGCTGGCCTCTTGAGGCAGGGAGGAGAGTTCTGAATTCGGTGCACCCCCCTCGGATGCCGAAAGTTGTACCTTTGGGTCCGTCTTGGAGCCCTCTTGGCTCTCGTCGGCCATCATGAAGCCATCATGAGCTTCGGAGGGTTGCCGTTCCGGAAGGCCCTCCAGCGTTCCGACAGCAGTTGCAGCGTTCCCGAAATTCTTCCGGCGTTCCGAAACACAGAATCAGTTTTCTGGAAATTATTCCAGAGTTCCACGAAGAAGTTGCAAGCGTTCAAGAAACAAGACACGGCCGTTCCAAAAACAAAGCCTGCCAGTTCCAGATGCCATGGTGAAATATTGTTGTTTGTTGGTTGTTTCTTTGTTTCCTCCTTGAAAAGAAAAGAAGAACCACGAAGACGACGATAACGACCAACGACGACGTACCGCCACACATTGGCAGCGTCGTGTGCATCGATTTTGGTCTTTCCTCCTCGTCAACCATGTAGAATTGTTTTTTCTGGTCGAAAGTCCCCCTGGCCGAGAAACATCCGACCGAAGAATTGCTGAATTGAGGACATTAGAAAATCAAGTAAAATCAATATCGATGAATTCCAGAATAACCCATGTGAGAAGCCCCAAACCGAGGAAATTGAGAAAATCCTAAATCGAAGGATGTGCACACGGATGGACACCAGAGAGCCTCGAATCTAGGAAACAACCAGAGACGAAGAAAACCCGAAGCAAGACAAACCTATTCTAGTTCATCACGGAATAAAGAGAATAATATTACAAACAGAGTAATGTTGGAAGCGAATATGTTCCAATGTGTGGCACTCGCAAGTGCAAAATGCTAATTCCGCAAATGGGCGCGACTCAAAGGAGCCCGCACTGCCAGGCCCCGTCCTCTGCGGAGTAGCGTTAAGACACAGGGCGCCCGCAACAGAAACCGACGGCCGCCGCACCACGTGCGTTGTTGGTGGACGACCGCCACACACCAACATACACACACACACACACACGTACACGCACGCGCACGCGCACACGCACACGCACACGCACACGCACACGCGCGCACACACACGTACACATACTCACACACACCCACACACGCACAACATGTCCATGCATGCGCAGAAGAGGATCCCGTACAAGAGTGCGCCAAAACAAATATGGAATATATGAACTAATCAACCCCGCTGGGGGGGCACCCGATCGAGTCAAGGGAATCGGGTGCCTGCAGATCGCCCCTTGTACGAAAACCTTCGATTCCCTGCCAAGTAGGTCAATCTAACGACACCGATGCTTTTCCCCAGCATCAAAGCTCAAAGCTTTCCAGCCCACCAAAGACCGGCCACCGGTTTCGTCGCTGGTGGACACCCCCACGAGGCAAGCCTTTCAGACGGAATGTGACAAAAAGATGCGCTTGTTTTGCAAATGTTTCTTATTCAGGCCGGGGGAGCCTATGCGCTTCATCGTCTAAATCAGCGATGGGCTGCTTTGCAAACTCGCTGCCCGGCCTGCGTGCCTTTTGCGGGACTGAGTAGCGAAATTAGGCCTCCATGAAACGTTTCTTTTGCGTTGCCGGGGTGATTTTCGCGTAAGTGCCGCACCACCCTGTGCCCCCGCGGCGAAAAGAGGTGGAGTTGGCCGACAGATCGTCAAAAAGAAGGTTGACAGTTTTCCGCAGCGAATTTGCCGTCGTGTAGGAAAAAATGTGGGGCGGCAGGCGCGTTGACCTCTCGCCACGCTATCCAATCTTTCTGAAACTTGCCTGGTGATGTGCTTTCAAGTATTGCGAAAGGTATCCAGCACCATACCTGCCCCGCAAGTGTCATTTTTCTGCGACCGAATGAAACATGCAGTGTGGTCGTCCTCTACGAATGTCACCAAAGAGAATGTTGATTGCCTCAGAGATTGCATGGGCTCCGAAAAAGAAAAAGTTTCCATAATTGCGTCGCGCACTCCCGCCGGCGTATCGGTGACAGACCGGGAGAACGCAAATTCTGCCCATTCTGTTTCAATGATGACTTTTCTTCTTCTCGGATGCATGACACGCACGTTTTGTAAGCCCTCGCCATAAATGCAGGGATCTGTCGTCCCAGCACTGCTCGAATATTTCGCTCAAAATTTGGCCTTCACCGCAGGTTTGATGAGGCGGATCGTATTCCAGTTTGCGCCGTAAGCGGAATCAACTAGGAGAAGGGTGGCATCCACCTCGTTCGACACCCTGCACATGCACTTTCAATGACTGTGAATATGTGCGCACCCTGTTGTCTTCTCAACCAGCCTGGAGGATGGCGTTAGCCTTCTCTTGCAGTTCCGTTTTGGTGGCCACCGCGGCCTGTGATGAAGACGCAAGCAGCGCGTTGTCCAGCATTGGCGCGAATACGGAGGGATCGTTGGGATACGGAGCAATATTCCGAAGGTGGCCGCGGGCCAAGCGCTCCAACGGCACTGGAAACGGGCCTCGCCGGCGCGCGCGATCCAACGCAACAGGCCGATTATGCCATTCCATTCTTTGCAGGGTAAGACGCGGCAAGCAAGGCAATAATGCAATCCTTTCTTGGTTGTCGGGGTCAGGCAATGGAGTCAGACAGTGGCGCGCTCAGCAAATGCACGTTTGCTAAAATATTTGGGCCACGCCGGCCCAGGCAGGCAAGAGGGAACAAGCAGCGGGGCAAGAAAAAAGAGGGAGACGGAAACGAAGACATCGAACTGCCCCCAAGAGCGCAGCGCCCGTTTCTGGATGAGCTGATACACTAAGGACCAGACACATTGACAAAGAATCTCGGGAGGCGTTACAAGTGAGTAACTGGACAAACAAAAGAGCACCACTGGAATTACCCAAATACAAAGATCACCATTCGAGCCCCCACTACTCTGCCATGCATGCGCAGACAGTATACAACAAATCACAAATTTTCACATCCCTTTCGGCCTCAGCGTGTTCGAGCCCACATGCCTAATACAGACGTCGGAGGCGGGGTCTTGATACCCGAAAACAAAACCCGCGCCAAAACAATCACCCAAGGCCTTTGGTAATTGTTTTGGCGTGGCGACTTTTAGCTGCATCGATTGTGTATGTATGTTGTAGCAACATGTAGCAACAATTAGCTTGAGCGCGTGCTTCGCGATTGGCATTTGCGTTCAAACCCCTCTGGGTCTGAAAATTTTCGGCGGCAGCAGGTTGGCCGGCCATCGCAAGATACTGATCCCATTACGAGTTTCGCGCTTGCGGTATTACGATATCACACTGCCAAGAGGGGGCCAGCGAATGTTGAATTGAATTCCGTCGAAAACGGCCGGAACAGAAGACATGCGATCCAAATTTTCGCGCTAATTGTATCCCAGAGCCTTGAAAGCCGAACAAAGCCTGGCAGTTGGCCAGGGCTGCACCGGGAAATGCAACCAAAATCTTCGCACCCACCAGAACGCTGCAAATTCGAAATGTTGATGGCCAATCGATTTTGGCGTGCCCTGCCAGGCTGGCGAGACACGATCAACACACGCCGTGCTTCTGGATGCATGTCGGGCACGGCGTGGAATGCAAATTGCCCAGGGCAGTGCATTGCGCCTGGCTGCGCAGCCTCGCCGTTTTGCTGTTTCAAGAGGCAATGACGACAGCACGTCCCCATTATGCTCCTCATCGCGGCTTTCTCCTCTGGCGACCTTGGGGCTTACGTCGACGGCGGCTTGGATCGCCGCTGGTTGCTGCCTCCGCATCACGCCGGGGAACTCGGTCACGATCTGAGCGATCACATCCTTGACGTCCTTCTTCCTGGAGCCCGTTGGCTATGTTTGAACAGTCGTCCTGCAGAGGGGCGCGCCCCGACCCTGCCGCCTAGAGTGACAACCGCCGCGGCGGCGGCGGAAGGAAGCCGCCCCCGAGGCCCTGGGGCGCGGTCGCCGGGTCGGTCTGGGGCCCACCGCTGCTCGCGCCCCGGACCCGGAAGCGCCTGGACGGCGGAGCGCCTGGCGAACCGGATGGGTCGACAGCGACTGCTGCCAAGGGAGGCCCGGCAGAAATGACGAACGGGGCGGCCGCCAGCCTGGACGGGGCCAGATGGGCAATGACGTGCTCGAGCTCAACCCGGGCGCTGGACTTCTTGGCCCAGAGCTTCATGGCCTTCGCGGTTGCGAAGACGAGCGGCATCATTTCCGCTTTCTGCGCGGCAGTTTTTAGCCGACGAAATTGGCTTCGCTGTAGCCCGGCTCGCGCATTGGAAGAACCCGAGGGCCTTCTTAGCAATTGTTGCCTTGAACCTGTCACTGGTGGAAGCGGACTTTTCGGACATAAACGCCCGGAAACGGTCTGAACCGACCCCCTGCGTCGAGAGGGCGCGCTCCACAAGCTGATGGCTTGCTTGAGCTTCTCGGCCTCGGTGTCGTTCGGGTTCGCCATGCACGCCCCGACGGCGTCGGCCGTCGCAGGGTCGCGCATCTGATCGGCAACGTTGGCAAGCCAGTCCTTGTCGACAAACAAGCGGCGCCGGGCAGCCAGCCAAGAATCCGGGGCCGCCTCCCGCGCGCACTGGCGCGGCGAGAACGCCACATCAAGGTCCTGGTCGGCTTTCTCGTGCACCTGCAGGCGGGGTCCGCAGAAGCCAAGCGCGCCTGGAACTCAGCGATGACCTTGTGCTGGTTCTCGGCGCCCTGCTGGAGCGGGTCGGCGGCCGCCGCGATTGCGACCGGAATATCGCCGGCGGCGTTGGCTAGGTCCGCCTGCACGGCTGCCTTGACAGCGCGTGAAAACACGTTTGCAAGGGCGCCATCTGGGGCGATTGCGGCCTGGAGCCACGCAGAGGCGGCAGCCTCACCGAAGGCATCCGGGGCTACAGGGGCTGCCATGTCACCGAAGTTGGGCGAGTGCGGAGCTGACCCGAGGTGGGTGCGCAACTTAGTTCGAACACGGACAGCTGCGTTGCACCAGCGGCGGCCCGAAGGGGGTGTGAAGGACCGCCGGACAATATTGCGACGAAAAGAAAATGAACGGCCTTTTTTTGGTTGCGTGCTCACGGTTTGGAAAGCAGAAGAATGGGCAAATCAGTCTTCGGTGCACGCATCCATCCTCCAACCGCTTCGGGCTGGGGCACGCGAAACAAGTCGGACCCGGCTGGCCACCGAGCTTGCCCTGCCGCCTCCAACGACGGAGGACGGCCGGCCGGTACCAAAGGGCCCCGGTGTCTTCCGGCACGACGCAGAATATTTTGTTGCATCGATCGTGCTCCAGGGATCTAGCCAAGGAGGAAAGAGCCTGCACACACCGAGATCTGTGGCTTCAAAAGCCATGTTCCCTGGGTGAAACCAACGAGGCGTCTGGGCCGAGGAGCCGGCCTGGTCCCAAAAAAAATCGCAATCAAACGGCCTGCGTTGCCGCATTCATTGCGCCATCACGCGGTGCCGGAAAACAGCGTCGCAGAACGGGTCGTTATTCCAACGATCAACGAAACGTGCGTCCCGAGACCCAGCGTCTGCGATAGCGTTGGCTGAGCCGGCCAAGTGCACCGCTAAGCACCAACATCCTGCAGCACGTTCCGCTAACTGGAGCTCCTCGGCTAGGTTTGCTAAGTCAATTTTTCGACCAGCCCGGACAACCACGCGCCGTCCGCGCAACCACGCAACTTCGTGTTTGGCGCATTCCGCGGTGACCCAAGACAGACAGACAGAAGCCATGCGCCAGCCTATGGCACGGCGCTTCGGCAGAACGAAGCAGACACGCCAAACGCGTGCAAACATACTACATAACATGCTAAACGCATGCAGGACGCGCCAGCGGGGAGAGGAGAGAGGAGAACGACGAGGAAGATGAAGATTTTTCCCTGGGGGCGCTCATTCACAGGTATTGCGATTCCTCCTGATCTTTTTGAAGCAATGTGTACACGCAACTTGCCCACTGCAATTTTGGGCGGCCCTTCTTTCGAACACGCTTCCATTGTCTCGGGGCGGCGCCGCCTGGTTCACAAACAAAAGTTTTGAGAGGGTTGTCTTCTGGCGCTTCCGATATCTTGACATAGGTTTGAATTTATTTTCTGTAGGGTCTCGCTGAAAAGCTTTGCCTGTGCTGAAGAAAGAACCTCTGCATCAGAAACGTGGGAATAATGCGCGTGCTGGATTTTCAGAATCTTCCGAAGGCAATTTGCTTGAAAACTATACAATCGATCCCGGTCTGTTTGTAATAACCATAAAGGTTCCAAAGTGTACAAATGTTTTGGGATTGCGATGGCGTCGAAGAGGCGTAATTTTCGTTGTTTGTTGATACCCGTATGGTTCCAGCATGTTGTCAGTGCTCTGAAAAATTGTTTTGTGTCTCCTAAGCGTCTTGTGACTTCGGGCTTGCTTGCGGCACCACTGTGTAACAGCTGTACAATTTTGAGCGGTTTTGAAAAGGAATCGTAAACCATCCCATCACTGTTGATTTGCATCACCACTGTGTTGTCCCAGTTCACATCAAGACCATTTTGATTCCCCATTTCCATTGTCAAATCCAGCAGCACTTACAAGCATCGTGCCGTTGGGGCGTACAATATATCATTGCATGCAATATAATCTGGCTCTTGCCAATCAACCGCAATGTTGTTGTAGGTCTCGTCGACGTCGTAGAACATGACTGGCTGAAAGGATGATGAACAAGTATGGTGAAAGAGGGCAGCCTTGAGCAATGCTTGCGCGTTGTTGTCTGACTCTGGAGTCGCCTGCAGGATTTTTCAAAAGAAATGAACGTGCCGCATAAATTGTTCCGATAAGTGCCAACATGGGTTTTGGAATGCCAAACCTTTTCAAACTTGGAGCAGTGCGTCGCGTTTAACTCTATCGAACGCTTTTGCGCAATCCAGAAATACAGCTATCAACCCATGCTTTTGAGTACAACTCGCGGCGTAGATCATACGGCGAGCCGTTGAAATAGCGTCTATCGTGCTGCGTTGTGGTCTTGAACCCAAGTTGTGTCGGCCGGATCCGGCTCTCAGCACCTCCGCGTTGAAGTCTTTTTTGGATCATCCATGCGAGTATTTTGTAGCCTACGGGGAGAAAACAGAGATTGGGCCATACTTCTTTGGGAGGATGGTGTCACCTTTCTTGTATGGCAGAACCACAGTGGCGACCCGCCAAGAATCTATAATATTTTTATTTTCCGCGCACTTCTGGCATAATCCCAAAAGATGTGTGCAGGCAGTGGTTGACGTACGAAGCACTCTCCAGAATTCTGGTGGTATCCCATCGTGCCCAGCTGCTTTTCCCATTGCTAAATATTTCGATACTTGCGCCAGTTCGCCCATCGTGAAATTGTTCGCATTGATCGGTAGGGGCGCCCCCAGAAGGGAGCAGGCATCCGGATGTAGATCTGCATATTTGACACTGGATCTGCTCAAAATAATATGCTAAAATGTTTGCCCGTTGATCGCTGTCCACTGGCTCCCCGGGCGCACTTTTGATCGCAATGGGTGTTTTCCCCATGCTTTTTCATAGCGACCCTACTGCTTGCCATAACCCCCCACCACCTGATTATCCAACCATCTATCTCCGCTTATCTTGACGCATTGATTTTTTGAGTGATTTGTTTAGTTTTGTTGGTCCACCCATCTTGTGTCTAATTTCTCGTTTGTTGCTTCGTTGGATGAGCAAGTCAAGCGCGTGAAATCCACTGTCGCTTGCGATTCTAATTGGAGGCGGTCGCAATTTCGGATATTATTACCATTGTTCTTGCCATTGCGCTTGCGTGCTCATTCCATGAGGTGTTGGCGTCGTCTCGGAGAGGTTCGAAGGCGGTCACGTACGGTTTCCAAATATCAGAGGAACTTAGCAAAATGATTCACAAGCATGTCTGGGCAGATGGCTTTGGCCGCGTTTTCCCGAAAGATATTTCCGTGGAAATCAATCACATCAAGAAGTGAAGAAGTGTCGGGTTGGCAGTGCTGCGTTTTTGTCGGCCCAGGTGTCATTTATCATTGTGGAAGCTCCTTCTACATGTATACTCGAGTTGTGCAAAATACGTCGTTGTGAAATATTTTGGGGCCTTGTACACTGGAGTTGCCGCGTACTAAATAACCAAAATGTTTTGGCGGGTAGTCCAGGTAGTTTCCCGGTACTGTATCAGGAGTTATTTGTTGGTATTGCAGGTGGTATGTCTTTTCCTTTGTACAAGTTTGAAATTTTGCGAAGATGCGGTTCTTGAGTTCGCCTTTTGAATAAATGTTTGCGGAATGGATCTGGATATTTTAATGACCGGCCTCCAGCGATTTTCAAATTTACGTAAATGACCAAATAGACCGCATTTCCGTAGTAATGGTATTCGTTCGCCATTACCGCATCAAACGTCGGCTCGCATTACATACATTGCAAGGAATCGTGCGAATTTTGACATCCCCAATCTCGCGCAAACAACGTTTAAATAATAATTTCCGTCATTCTGCAAATTATGAGAGATGTCTGCATTCACCGCGGATGGGCGTGCCGGCATATAATTTTAAACGCCGGAAGCCATAATCCCAAAGCGGACCGAACGTCAGCGTTTCAAACAAGCACGGGATGGGCGCAAACCGATGCGACTACACCATATAGATAGACGGCGCGATTTTTGCAAGAAAACTTTGGTGATATAATTTGCCAAATCTGCAATGACAGCGAGGTCTCGAACAAATAATTTTCCGAAAACATCTACGGAGAGTCACGCAAAATAGGGATTGATTGCGCCTTTCCGTGTCCATTGAAAACAAATTCCGCGCAACCCCCCTTTCGTCGACACGCAAATGGAAGAGACGGGTTGCAACTTCGACTTTGCCCCAAGCCTGATCGGAAGACGCGAAGGAACGACAAATGAATCGTAGACACTATTTTTGAATATCACGTGCTTGTACGAAGGGAGCAACCGTATAATCTCTTTGAGGTTTACCCCATT
>CAUYUJ010009469.1:263716-271216 GCA_963575745.1 Prorocentrum cordatum | reverse complement strand
TTGAGCTTCACATGCAGCCGCTAAAATTGTTTGTCAAGTGCGATTGCCGCAGAAAGGAAAAGGAGAGGTAGAGGAAACGGGAAAATACGGGGACACAACGAGTACGAGGAGGAAGATAATAACGTCTGTTTGTTGAAACGTCGCGTGAAGAACTCGCGAGAGTGAGGTCCTCTACGACGAAGACGCCCGACAAGACCCGGAGGCCGCTCACTAACGGTTAAATCGTGGGCGGAACACGAAACATGCAAAACGTTTGTGTGCCCCCCGACTCCCTACGGAAGCCGAAGGTTAGAAAAAGCCCTTTTAAAGGTTCCTTCCAGGTCCCCGGGGAGTTGCTAAAAAATTGTAGCGTCGTCGACCCGGACCAAACGTGCCCGAAAATCGATCTCAGAGTTTTGGCCTTCAAGCGTTTTCTTGATCGACTCGCTGGCCGTCCGCAGGGCCCAATTCCGGGTGAGGTTCACTTGCGTCGTGACCGGTTTGATTGTGATCGACTTCTTTGTGGATGACGTCATCGATTTTGTCTTGGCCTTTCCAAGAAATTCGCTTGCCTTCTCTGGCATTACCTGGGTAATCGTCTGGCTGTTCCGTGACGGCTACAACAATGATCAGGTTGACCAGCGGGATCGTCTCCCAAAATGCGAATGAGGTTGTCGATATCGGCGTCCTTGGAGCTGCCGTTGTCCGTGTCGAATATGATGAATACAACTCTGCGGTGCGCGACGTCGAATTTGCTCATCACGCTGAAGTGTTTCTGACCCTCGGAACCAGAACCTCCCGGACCCCCCGGACCCCTGGCATTGCTCCTTAGTTTGTTCTGTAGCATTCCGGTCGAGAACCACCTTTCAAGGCAAGCACATTCTCACATGATCGGAGTCCCAAACCATGACCCCTGAGACCCGGACCATGACCCCTAAATCCCGGACCATGACCCCTCAATCCCGGACCATGACCCTGAAATCCCGGACCATGACCCTTAAGTCCCAGACCATGACCCCGGAGTCCCGGACCACGACCCCTAAGTCCCGGACGATGACCCCTAAGTCCCGGACAATGACCCCTAAATCCGGGACCATGACCCCTAAGTCCCGGACCATGACCCCTAAGTCCCGGACCATGACCCCGAAGTCCCGGACCATGACCCCTAAGTCCCGGACCATGACCCCGAAGTCCCGGACCATGACCCCTAAGTCCCGAACCATGACCCTTAAGTCCCGGACCATGACCCCTAAGTCCAGACCATGACCCCTAAATCCGGGACCATGACCCTTAAATCCCGGACCATGACCCCTACGATCCTGGACCATGACCCCTAAATCCCAGACCATGACCCCTAAGTCTCGGACCATGAACAAATCCCGGACAATGACCCCTAAGTCCAGGACCATGACCCCTAAGTCCCGGACCATGACCCCTAAGTCCCGGACCTAAGTCCCGGACCATGACCCCTAAGTCCCGGACCACGACCCCTAAATCCCGGACCATGACCCCTAAATCCCGGACCATGACCCCTAAATCCCGGACCATGACCCCTAAGTCCCGGACCATGACCCCTAAGTCCCGGACCATGACCCCTAAGTCCTGGACCATGACCCCTAAGCTGCGAAGTGCTACGATATTCACATTGCTCTCTCGTTTCCTATTCCATAATACTTCGCTTGAAGGGGGCATGGGAGAACCGGAACTGAAACAACGTGTGGCTTGGTTCGACAATGGTGAATGGGATGATTGCATTGCGGCCAAAGACGAAACAACCCATCCACCCGACGACAGCGATCGGAACAATCAAAGGTGGACCGAGCCATGGGATTGATCACAGTGGGCGAACTCAATCATTCATGCAGCCCGTTTGCTGAGCTCCCGGGGGTTCGCCACAAGGATACAAGAAACACTTGACGAACTCTGCGATCCCGCTCCGAACGATTCCCCGAAGATTTCACAAATTTCCGACCGCACTCCAAAGTGCAGCTGGACAGACAACTCTTTGCAGGGGTGCTTCGTCGATGCCGACGGGGGCCAAGTGCTGGAGTATGGGGTGGAAGATGCAAGTATTACAAAACATGCATGGACGACTATATTGCGTACGATCTCTGTGCGACGTGGCAGAAAGGCTTGCACAAACGCGTATTCCAAACAATATTCCGGATCTGCTCCATGCGTCAACGTTGACAACCCTCCAGCAAGCGAACAATCAAATGAGGAGGATCGCTGCTGAAGATATGTTCCGGAAACTTGTGGCAGAAGCATTGACGAGACAACATCATGCGCGGCGTCGGGATCTCGTACGACCTCTGAAACGCTGCTTACAGGAGCGGGATTGATTCGGCAGTGCGTTTGCTACAATCTCTTACAGGCGCGAGACCCCCAAGAAATTCATCGTCAGCAATTTGTCAAGAATCGTTTTTGTTGTTGTGGTTGTTTGCTACAGAGCAAAGCATTGCAACACAATGTAAATCAATGTGAACCAGTGCGAAGCAATGATTAGAAAGCAACGCAAATCCATGTAATGCGATGCAAAGTACCGCAACGCGATGCAGCGAAGGCAAACAATGCAAAACACAACCTTGCAATGCAAAGCAATGAACTCCTATCAGCATCAACGCAAAGCATGCAAATCATGTAGTGCAAAGCGAACCAATGCAAATCATGTAATGCAGTGCGAGGCAACGCAAACAAACCAATACGGATCAATGTAATGCAGTGCAAAGTAGAGCAAAGCAATGCGAAGTAGCGCAAAGCTATGCAACGAAGCGCAAAGCAATGAAACGTAGCGCAGAGCAATGCAAAGCAATGCAGAGCAATGGAAAGCAATGCAAAGCAACGACGACGCAACGACGGGGCGGCGACGGTGACGGGGCGGACACAGCAACAAGAAGACGGCGGACCCGACGTGCAGGCCCAGACGACGGACGGCGACCAGGCGGTAACGGGGCGGCGACGGCGGCGACATCGCCGCCAAATCGGCAGACAGGCCCAGACGACGGGCGGTGACGAGGCGGCGACGGGGCAGCGACGGCGACGACATAGTCGCCAGACCGCCAGACAGGCCCAGTTCCTTTGACCAGAAGTGAGAACCCTCAAGCTCAACCGCTATTCGGGGAAAATTATGGAACTGGAGGCTGAAAGTGAGTCGAAACGGGAAAACAGACAGGATGTGGAGGCGAGCAAGAAGCAACATAGGGAGACAGCGAACACATGATCATATCATTTTCCAACGGAGCGGCGTCTCCATCCTCATCGTCCCACTGCAATGTCACCCGGCGGGTAACATCGGCGGCCGAACTTCTGCCTCGGGCAACAACACATATGATGCACAGACTGCAACCAACGGAGAGCAGGCCACTGGACGCGCCACGATGGGGAACACTCTCATCATGTGCGCTATATCAGGTAAAATGCAATCCTAAGCGAGTGTTGCAGACAACTCTTGTAATTTCGAACACTCCCATTCGATACAAGCAGACGGCCAAGGCGCACGAAGGAATCCAAACCTCATTGCAACTCATCTGGAGCCCTGCACTTTCTATGACATGCCATGGCAAACACTGGAAATCCTGTTGGCCCTCCAGGCGCGCGCGCGGGTCAATATAGTCACTTATCAAATGCACGCTCACGCCATTCCTGTTCCGCTACAGCTCCTTCGTCGCATCAATCTCACGGCAGGCCTCGAATGGTGAACATTTTCTTATTCGGCCTTTCGACATTGGGCGGACGGGGGAGGGGGCATGGGGTTTGGTCCAAGACCTCTGCATAGTGCGACGGTTTGCAACAGAGCTTCCTGTGGGGAGGCTCCACCTGCTTGAAGCAGACGCCAAAAACAGCCAAAATCTACTGCATGGGGAGGGGGGAGGAGGGGTGCGAGGGCCCGCCCGGATCGGCAACACAACGAGTAAAAACACGAACACAAATGCACGCTCATGCCATTCCCGTTCCGCTGCAGCTCCTTCCTCGCATCAATCTCACGCAGGCCTCGAATAGCAACTGCGGGCGCCACCTACTTGCTGCTTGTCTTGTGTCTGTCTCTGGCTCTGCGCCCCAATACAAGCTTCCCTTCGGACGCCCGGCTTTTGCAGGGTGCCTCCGCCACCAGCCTCACAACTTCCGTGCGACCTGCGATCGTGGTGCCAGCGGCTCGAGCTGCACACAGAGCAGGTCCCTTTTCGAAGCTGCTCAGTGAATTGAGTCCCACTTCATGGGGTCCAACTCTGCCTTTATATCATGTGCGTGCGCTGGCTGCCGAACACCTCCGCCTCTGGCTCCTCCTCGTGCTACTGCCGATCCTCCTCTTTTCACGACTCCCTACGCGCTACCGTTGCTGGCGGGCATCCAATGGATGCCGCGAGCATCAGGATAGACGGCGGCACGTGCTGGTAAAGAACGAGGCGTGGCTCTCTGCTGGAAGACATGGGACGACATGTGGAGAGCTACGCCGTTGTCGCCTGAATTCAAGAGCAGAGCCCGCTGCGGACAGGAGCAAATAACTAGTTACCACGCGCACGCTACGCGCGCGCTCACGTTCTAGTGCAGACGTTCAGTTTCTGTCGCGAAACAATGGCTCAGTGTCGGGATGCATCTTGAGGGTGGCGCCCGCCTCCGCTGGCTCGATGCTGCTTTGAGGCCACCTCCTTCAACTTCCCAGGCGTGCGACGTCCTCCAACATCTGTCCCCCACCTCCTGTTCTCTGCGTCCTTCGTTATCCTTTCTCTGTCCATACTTCTCTTCTTCCACGCAGCTCTCACCTGCACTCTTCTGCGGCGCAGCGCGTGGGGACAGGGGAGCTCTGGGGGGGGGCGGGCAGGAGGAGCGCAGACGGATCACACGGTCCGGATGTTCTCGATGCTCTGCTCCACCTCGACCATGCGGCACCTCGCAACCGGCGATGCTCTTTGGTGGAGCGAGGGGGACGAGATCGCCGAAGCCACCGCGATGAGCGCCCGAACGAAACCCCTCCTGCTTTGCGCACCAGCGTGGCCTAACAGGCGCCAGCCTTCGTCGCCGCTGCAGGACCCTGGCGGTGACTGTAGCGGCTGCAGCTGCCCTCGTCCCGCCGTCCTCGTCATTCCCCAGCATCTCTCGTGCAGCTGCCCTGGTCCAGCCGTCCGCGTCCTGCACCTCCGAGCCTTCTCATTCGTCCTTGTCGCCATCTGCTCTCACCCGTGACGTGCGGCGTGGAGGCAGGAGTCCGCCCGCTGGCGAGCGCAGGCAGTTCGGAAGAGGTTTGGGGGACACACGTGAGGCAGGAAGGCGATTCAAATCAGACTGGGCTCCGGACCGGCCAAGTAACAAGGGGTGCGAGTAGGGAGCCGCCGATTCTTGAAGCAACGAACCTCTTGGAATAGGTCGGGATCCGAGAGCCCCCCGAATACATACACTCGAAGGACGGCCTGTGCGGGCAGGCCCGTGCGCCTGAATCCGCGCATCTCGTCGCGGAGGGCCTCGAGGTCCTCTTTCGTGACAGCGAGCTGGCCGTTGGCCCTGACCAGCTCGATGAACCTCTCGTGCTCGATGACCTCCCCCCCGCTCGCTCAGGGAGGGCATGGGGAACAGTGCGGCAACGCAGTCTCCGCGAGAGGGTTACGTCCCACACTCTGGCGGCAACTGGGCGCCGACCTTGGAGGGGCTAGAGGCCGCATATGGACGACCGCCGACGGGGACAAGGAGGAGGAGTTTAACACGCGCGCTCTGGCGTGCGCAAGCGTGCCAGGGTTCACAAGGAGGAGGAGGAGGAGGAGGAAGAGGAGGAGGAGGAGGAGGAGGAGTGGCCGCATATGGACGACCGCCGACGGGGATACCGTACAACACGACCGCGGGGCGGGGGGCCTTCTGAAGATTCTGGGCGGCCTCACGACGAGTCTTGCAATTTTCATCCCGCTGCTCGTGGCAGGAATGTGGAGGAGGAGGAGGAGGAGGAGAAAGATCAATAACTTCGATCGACGCGGGGATCCAGATGTGTGCATTTTTTTTAGCGCCTTTACTTTTGAACGCTCAGGCATGAATGCGCCTGAGCATGAGTGGGTATGGCCAATCGTCTGGAAGCGAAGGGCCTTGAGAGAGAAATGGTAGGACGAGCAAGACGAATCATAATGCACAAACAGGTCGGACGCAGACTCTCAAGGCACATTCCAATCTGTATGTTATATCAACACAACAGGAGCACTGCGTGCGCAACCAACCTGGCCAGTGGATGTGCTGTGAGCGACGTGGTCGGCGGAATTCAGCAAACAATGGCTCGCGGGACAGGAGGGAAGGCCGGAGGGAAATGAGGAGTGGAGTGAGGAAGGATGCGGAGGACGATACCGATACTGGTACTGAGCAACAAACAATGCAAAACAACATGCTTGACATTCAACTCCAGGAACAAACTCTCCTACAGCATGCGTGGGATGAAGAGACAATGAAGAAGCCTCGAAGAGGAATGGTCTGCTGAACGTGTCAAGCGATAACCGATAGCCCAACTGCTCTGCGCGCCTGGCTGTCTTAGTTGCAACCACCCCCGGTCAGAAGTAATGTCCTCCACCCGTAATCGGACAGTCAGAGTCGGTTCGTGACGTGAACTGGTGGTCTGCAGGGAGTAGTGAAGTTGGGAAATGCGCGACCAGTTTAAGGCATATCGGGCGTCGGTGTGAGGTCTGGTATCCCAGAACGTGACCCATGTGTCACTGGATAATTTTGGGTGCCCCTCTGAACGGCTGCGGCGCTAGCGGCGCTATCCAACGAAACGCCCGGTGACACTACCTGCGAATATTTTTCCCAACCATCCTGTGGTGTTGGGTCCTCGTTTTGAAGAGACAGCCCCGCGTCCTCCTTTTTCTCTCCTCCTCTCCTTCCTTCGCCTCCCTCCTCCTCCTCCTCCTCCTCCTCCTCCTCCTCCTCCTCCTCCTCCTCTCTCCTCCTCCTCCTCCTCTATCATCATCATCATCATCATCATCATCATCATCATCATCATCATAATCATCATCATCATCATCATCATCATCATCATACAACCCCTCCTACCATGCACCATCACCATCACATCACCTTCACCCATCAACCAACATCATCATCATCATCATCATCATCAACAATCACCATCACCATCATCACCTATCAACACCATCACCATCACCATCAACCACACCATCACCACACCATCATCCAATCACCATCACCATCATCAAACATCAACATCATCACATCATCATCATCATCAATCATCATCATCTTCATCTTCATCATCATCATCATCATCATCATCCATCTTCATCGCATCGTCATCGTCATCGTCATCGTCATCGTCCTCGTCATCGTCATCGTCATCGTCATCGTCATCGTCATCGTCATCGTCATCGTCATCGTCATCGTCATCATCAGCATCAGCATCATCATCATCATCATCATCATCATCATCATCATCATCATCATCATCATCATCATCATCATCATCATCATCATCATCATCATCATCATCATCATCATCGACATCACCATCGTCATCATCATCAGCAGCATCATTATCAT
>CAUYUJ010009469.1:195000-263616 GCA_963575745.1 Prorocentrum cordatum | reverse complement strand
CACCATCACCATCACCATCACCATCACCATCACCATCACCATCATCATCATCATCATCATCATCATCATCATCATCATCATCATCATCATCATCATCATCATCATCATCATCATCATCGTCATCGTCATCGTCATCGTCATCAACATCATCATCATCAAGCTCCACAGAAGGTTCCAGTTTGTTGCGCAGTCCGCATGGCGGCGCCGCCTCATTTTGGCACACTCCTCACACGTTTCATTGCCCCATAGGGAGCTACCTAAGGTCCAAGTGGCGCAGTCCGCATGGCGGCGCCGCCCCATTTCGTCACACCCCTCACACGTTTCGTGGCCCCATCGGGAGCTCCACCCAAAGTCTCAGAGGCGCCGTTCGCATGGCGGCGCCACCCCATTTTGGCGCACCCCTTACATGTTTCGTTGCCCCATAGGGAGCTCCACCCAAAGTCCCAGTGGCGCAGTCCGCATGGCGGCGCCGCCCCATCTTGGCACACCCTTCACACGTTTCGTGGCCCCATAGGGTGCCCCTCCTACCATCCGCATAGTGGCTACTCCACCGACGGCTCCAGTGGCTACGTTCGCATGCGCCCACCGTACCTATTTCGGCACACCCCTCACACGCTTCGTGGCCCCATCGGGAATTCCACCGCCAGCCCCAGTGGCTGCTTTCACATGCGCCCACCACACAATTTTTGGCACACCCCTCACACGCTGCGTGGCCCTACAGGCAGCTCCTCCGAATGCGTTGCACACAACGATGGTACTCACAACTGCAAATGATTGGGTCCTTCGCCAAGCTCACTGTTCAAAATCATCCTCCCTCCTCCTCCTCCCATTCTTCTCGTCTTCATCCTCCCTCCTTATAAACAAGAACAAACCATCCTCGTCGCATCCTCAATCGTATCGATGGGGCGGTCCAATAATTTCGCTTGAGACTTCATCACCGCCAGAGTTCCTACAGCATTTCCGGGCTCTACACGGATGGAGGGCAAGTCTATTTCATATTCAGCTTATCGCTCGAAAAACAGTGATATCGAGTGTGCCGTACACTTGTGGCTTCCAGCAGCTGCACAGACGGAGGGCAGGTCGGCTTTCAAACCCGACTCTCGCCTGAGGCACCACCTCATGCCATGATTCTATTGCCTGGAAGGTTGCATCTCGGATGGGAGGGTCTTCAACATCTGGTTCGCAGCTCGGATGGAAGAGTCTGCAACATTTGGTTCTTGTCTGGAACTTCCTTGCACCTTTTGGTCATGATCTCGGAACTTCCAGAATTAGCCCTCACGAATGGAGGGGGGGGGAGGTTTTCAGAATCTGATAGTCGCCAGAGTTTCCCCGAACCGCATTGCACGAAACTTTGAAGATTCCAACAATTACATGTACATATGGGGGTGCTTGATATTCAAAACATGTTTATTGCCTGAAGACTCTCCACATCTCATGGTGATACGGCTGGAAATTCCAACACGTTCGCGGACGGGCGGAGTCGGGCGGAGTCTCTGATATTTAGAGCTCTCGCCAACTGCTTTTCCGTACATCATGACCGTATGTACGCATGTCTGTATGTATGTATGTATGTATGTATGTATGAATGTATATACTAGAACCATCGCGCGCGCTTCGCGCGCGCTCAAGTTCTAGCTAGGATCATGATCATCGTCATCACTCTCATCCTCATCCCCGTCATCTTCATCGTCATGGTCACCTTCACCATCACAACAATTATCATTATCATCAGTATCGTGATCACCGTCGCCATCATCGTCATCGTACTTTTCAACACCATCATCCGCATCATCAACATCTTGTTGGTCGTCGTCGGCGTCGTCGTCAGCATAATCATCGTCATCGTCATCATCATCAATGCCATCGCCGTCATCATTCCCGGTCAACTGTAATCCCCTTACCCTCCTCCTCTTCCCGTTCTCCCTCTTCCCATCATCTTATATTCATCCTTTTCCTCGTCGGCGTTTCCCTGCAAGGGATCCCTGTTCCTTCACCTCGTCCTCCTCCTCCTCGTCCTCCTCCTCCTCCTCCTCCTCCTCCTCCTCCCTGCCTTCCCCGCTCTTCGGTGTGTCCCTCCTTGTGTTCCTTCACCTACCTTCCCTCCCTCCTCCTCTCGAGCCCTCTTCATCCTGCGCTCCCCTTCCCTCCTCGTCCTCAGCATCCCTCCCCGAGCCAGAGAATCAGAGAACAAGATAATCTTACAAGAACCATGTCCCTCCTCCTCTTTCCCCACTTCGTCCTCCTGATCTGCCTCCTCCTCCTCCTGCTCCACTTCCTCCTGCTCCTCCTCCTGCTCCTCCTCCTCTCCCACCTCCTCCTCCTCCTCCTCCTCCTTGTCCTCCTCCTTGTCCTCCTCTTGTCCTCCTCCTTGTCCTCCTCCTCCTCCTTGTCCTCCTCCTTGTCCTCCTCCTTGTCCTCCTCCTTGTCCTCCTCCTCCTCCTCCTCCTCCTCCTCCTCCTCCTCCTCCTCCTCCTCCTCCTCCTCCTCCTCCTCCTCCTCCTCCTCCTCCTCCTCCTCCTCCTCCTCTCTTCTCTCAACGCACCTAATACACGGGTGCCTAGTGAACCGCGTGCCGGGAGCCTTTTTGGAAGCATTGTGGCAATCTCTGGAGCCTCTCCGGGCCTTCCTTTGGAGTCCTTTGGGGCATTTGTTGGCCCGTCTGAGGGCCCATTGTCAGCCGTTCCGGGTTCCTCTTGGCTTGTCGTGGGGACCTCAGCCCGTCTTGGGGCCCTCCTGGGGCCCTCCCCGACCAGGTAGGGATCCTCGGGTGGCCCCCTCGGGCTTCCTGGGGGCTCTCTTGGACCGTCTTGTAGCTCTTCTGTGCCGCTTGAAGCTCTCTTCAGCCCATCTTGGGACCCTCTTTGGCCTCTGGGGCAGTCTGGGGCCCATTTTGGTCACCTCTTGGGCCGTCGCGACCGCTGGTAAAAACTGAACAGCGAAGCTCCCATAAATGTATGTTTTTCCATCGGAAGCGTTTGATCCTTGCTTGCCTTTGGAGGGCCTTCTCAGCGGCCTTTTGGACAGTCGTGGGGGGGTCATTTTGGGTCTTTTTGTGGCCCGTCTGGGAGCCCATTTCGGGTAGCTGAGCCGTCTTGGGTAGCTGAGCCGTCTTGGGGCCCTCATGGAGCCCTCTCCGACCATGTAAGAATTTTCCTGTAAGGATTTTCCGGTGGCTCCCTCGGGCCCCCTGGGGACTCTCTCGGGCTGTTTTGGAGCTCTCTTGTGCTGCTCGACGCTCTCTTGAGGCTGTCTTGGAGCCCTCTTGGGGGCCTCGTGGACCGTGTGGCGCCGATTTGGGGAGCCTTTGGGCCCGACGTGGCCGCCGATGGAACAAAGAAGCGAATATCACAGAAATCTACGTTTTCCCACAGGAAATTCTAGTTTTTTTGCACCCCGGAGCCTCGTCAGCGGCCTCACGAAGCCTTTTTTGGACCCTCTGGGAGCCCAGTTCGGCCGTTCCGGGTCCCTCTTCGCCCGCCATGGGGACCTGAGCCCGTTTTGGGGCCCTCTGGGGGCCCTCTGAAGGCCCTCTCCGACCATGTAGGGATCCTCCGGTGGCCCCCTCGGGGTTCCTGGGTACTCTCTTGGGCCGTGTTGGGGCTCTCTTGTGCTGCTCGAAGCTCTCTTCAGGCCGTCTGGGGGCCCTCTTGGGGGTCTCTTGGGCCGTCTGGGGCTCATTTTGGGAGCCACTGGGGCAGTCGCGGCCGCTGGTAGGACTGAACAGCAAATGTCAAAGAAATATACGTTTTTCCATCGGCAATACTTGATTTTTACCCTTGGAGGGCCTTCTCGGCGGCCTCTTGGACCGTCTTGAATGCTTCGTGGCCGTCTGGGAACAGTCTTGGGCTGTCTTAGAGCGCTCGTGGCCCGTCCATAAGCCGTCTCAGTGCGCTCTTCAGCAACCTTCCAGACTACCTGGGGCGCCTCTTGGGCCAGCTTGGGAGCCTCTGGGAGGTCCGGGGCCCCTTCTGAACCCTCTTGGAGCCCTCAGGGCCCCCGTCGGCCCCGCATACGAACCAAAAGCAACAGTTCTGGGCCCTCCCCTGGCCTACTCCTACATACCTATACGACCACCCTTCAGGTGGTAAGGAGGTTGTGGTGGGGGGGGAGGAATGGGGGGAACCAACACCTGACTCAATCGATCTCACTATCGATCTCACTCAACGGGACACCGCGGGACACCACGGGACACTTGTAGGTCTCACCATCGATCTCACTCAACAGGACACCACAAGACACCAAGGGCCACCACGGGCCACCACGGGACACCGTGGGACACCTCTCGATCTCACTATCGGTATCACTATCGATCTCACTATCGATCTCACTTACCGGGACACCATAGAACGCCACGGGAAACCTCGGGACACCACATCGATCTCACTATCGATCTCACTCAACGGGACACCACAGGACACTTGTCGATCTCAAAATCGATCTCACTATGGATATCAATTTTTGGGACGCCGCGGGACGCCATAGGACACCTCGGAGCACCACATCGATCTCAGTATCGATCTCAGTACCGATATCAATATCGATCTCAATCGACGGAACACCACGGGGCACCACGAGACACCTGTCGATCTCACTTTTTGGGACCACCAAGCTCCGCAACGACTGGACTGTACGTGCCCACAGGATGGCCCCCGAACGTGCCAAACGGCGCAAGAGCACTCGAGGACGGCAAAAGCTGCCTCCAAGAGGCCCCGAGAGGCGCCCAAGAGGCCTCCAAGAAGCCCCAAAAATGCTCCCACTAGGCCCCACAACGAATGGAGTGTACGTGCTCCAAATGTGCACCCCGCGAAGCGAATCCAAATCCGGAAGGTGACGTGCTGAGCGGCAGCGCTTTCCGCGGATGCTGTAATGCAGCGTATCCAAGATATCCAAGTCTAGCATACTTAAGTGCTACATATTGCATTGTGTTACGTTAGCTGCATTCTTATCTCCTCCTTATCCACCCCCCCCAAAGCCACGCCACTTCCGTCGACCCAAAAAGAGGATGACCCCTTCTGGAGTCCAAAGACTAACAAAACCAGGGGGAACAAAAGATCTGGGCCCCTTGGGCCTCTTGGGGGTCCAAGAGGGCCTCAAGACGGCACATGATTGTCTCGAGACGGGCCAGGGCGGACCCAATGAGGCCCAAGACAGCTCCAAGAGGGCCCTAAGAGAGCCCAAAAGGCTTCCAAGACAGCCCCAGAGGGCCCCACGGAGGCTCCCAGGAGCACCTCCACAGGCCGAATACATTGATTTGCCTAATAGTTCTTGCAATATCTTAACACTCTCGCCTTTCCGACTCTCGGGGCCCATGACGGCCCACGCAGCCTCCAAGATGGCCCCAAGACGGCGCCAGAAGCCCCCAAGAAGGCCCCAAGACGGTCCAAGAGGTCCCCAAGACTGCCCAAAGAGGCCCTGACCAAGACGGCCTAAAAAGCCCCCAAAACGCCCCAAGAGGACCCTAAGAGAACCCCAAAGCGGCCGGGAAAGGCCTCCAACACGGCTTCCAGAGATGCCAGACTGCGCAAACAACGCCCCAAGACGGCCTAAGAGGCCCTAAAGAGGCCCCCAGAAGCCCTAAAGAGGCCCCCAAGAGGCCCCCGGGCCACCGAGAAGCCTCCAAGAGGCTCCCAACGGGTTCCCAGGAGGCCCCGCAACGACTGGACTGTACGTGCGCTGGACGTGCACCCTGCGAAGCGAGATGACAAATGCTGTCGCCTCGGCGCCGCACACATCTTCTCGTATTGCCTACCGACTACGTCTGCGGGTGGAGAAACGCATGCATGCATTCCAGCCGTCAAGAACCCGAACCCGTGACACTCTTGTGAACCCTCATCGTTCCAGCGGGCGCTGGCAATTGTTAAAGAGAGTACAGTGCGGGCGCGGCCGCAAGAAACCATCGCAAGAAACCCAACCCTGAGAACTCGTGCGCGAGGTGCACCTGAGGGCAAACCTGGAGCGCCCTGAACGCAGCAGCCCCCCAAACGCCTGCGGGAAGTCACCGCGCAGCGCGAGGAACGGAGACACCCAGGATACCCTGACGAAAAGCAGATGGTTTCTTGATGCGCGCCCCCACTGTAGACTGTGTATCCACGTCTGGAGAAGAGACCCGGGATGGGCGTCTTGCAGCATCAGCAGTACGCGGGGTTCGCTTTGCTCTTCCTCTTTCTCCGAGTTCATGTGAGGTCCCGGATGGAAATGCGAAGTCGATCCAGCTGTGTGACGTCGACAGGCTGCGCGATGATCCGAGAGATGCTTCACATCATTTCGTGGAGTATTTTCGCAGCGAGAGTTTGCGGAAGGCCTGTTGTCAGGCCCAAGTGATGACTTCCGAACTGAGCGAGACTAATTATTTGCCAAAGAAACACACATCATCCAAAGCTACTGCAACCGGAAAATATCGCCATCGTCTAAAGGCATGCGACCGCGAGATCCAGCGGACCCGACTCCGATGTGATCACATGCGGAAGCCCTTCTCGGTGGAGCCCAGGTGGCATCAGAGCTTGTGTACACTATTCCAGTCTGGAATATTGCCTCCCATATTACAACCAGGTATCACGGTGCGCGGCAACACCGTTTCAACACCTTGCCACCCCACGCCTCGACGCTCCAAGAGTGGACCGAGACCAGGCGAACAGACGCACATGACTGTCCCCCTTCTCCCATCCCCGCGCCTTCGGTGCAATGTCCTTGAGTTTGTTCAGGAGCTCCATGATCAGAGGGCCGAACTTCTCCTCGGTCGGGGATGAAGGATGCAGGCGGAGGAAAGGGTGAAGAACTATTCGGGAACTATCGCCCCAAAACCGTGTTTGCACTTATCGGTTCTCACTTGCCTTCTTAGGAACTGACCTGGGAACTGCCCGGGCGGCCCCGCTCCCGTCCGTCGTCGCACCACCTTTCGTAACAGAACTATCCTCAAGTCGGGCGCGTCCCCCTACAGGGGGATTTTCGACGAACAATAGAAACTACTCAAGCCATACTCCCAAATGGTCAAACAAATATAAAAAATCCCCGGCTATTTTTGGACTATTTTGGGATATTCCTCCTGTAGAGGGACAGGCCCGACTAAAAATATCCTGGCGAAGGATCCAACCATGTGCAGTTGTGATACCGTCGTTGTGGGTATCGCCTTCGCTGGACTCCTCATGGGACCACGGAGAGTGAAGGAGGTGCCGAAATGGGGACGGGGCCGCCATGCGGGCGCTGCCACTGGGGCCTTCGGTGGAACTTCCCACGGGGCTACAAAACGTGTGAGGGGTGTGCCGAAACGGGGGTGACGCCCACATGCGAACTACGCCACCTGGACCTCAGCTGATGCTCCCTATGGGGCCACGAAGCGTGTGAGGGATGTGCCGAAAGAGGCGTGACGCCCACATGCGAGCTACGCCACTTGGACCTCAGCTGATGCTCCCTATGGGGCCACGAAGCGTGTGAGGGGTGTGCCGAAACGGGGGTGACGCCCACATGCAAGTTACGCCACCGGGACCTTGGCTGATGCTCCTTCTGGGGCCACGAAGCGTGTGAGGGGTGTACCGAAACGGGCGTGACGCCCACATGCGCCACTGGGACTTTAGTGAAGGTGTTTAGAATCGTGTGCGGGTTCGCCATGCGGACTGTACCACCAGGGCTTTCGGTGGAGCTCCCTATGCGCCGAAAAAGGGGTGACGCCGAAAAAGGGGTGACGCCCGCATGCGAACTGTGCCACTGGGGCCTCATGTGGATCTCCCCGTGGGGCCACGCAACGTGCGAAGGGTGTACCGAAACGGACGTGACGCCCACATGCGAGCTGTGCCACTGGGGCCTGAGGTGGAGGTCTCTATGGAGCCAGGAAGAGTGTGAGGGGTGTGCCGAAAGGGGGTGACGCCCACATGCAAACGACGCCACTGAGACCTTAGCTGGAGATGCCCATGGAGCAACGAAGCGTGTGAGGGGTGTGCCGAAAAGAGGCTGCGAGCTATGCAGCGGGGGCCTCAGGTGGAGCTCCCTATGAGGCCACGAAGCTTATGAGGGGTGTACCGAAACGGGGATGGCGCCCACATGCAAACTGCGCCACTGGGGCCTTAGGAGGAGATCCCTATGGAGCCAGGAAGCGTGTGAGAGGTGTGCCGAAAGGGGGTGACGCCCACATGCAAACTGAGTCGAAAACGCACTGGTAAGCCAGGATATATGTTCCGCGCTAGGCGCTCCCATATCCCAGGCTTTGTCTCATATCGCATGAGCAAGAGAGCAAGACGAAGCATGGGATCTGGAGTAAAGGATAGAAGGGGCATCGTCAATAGAAAAGTCTTTTCCGATCTCAGATGCAAGTAGTGCGCCTCAATGAGGCACAATCACATGTTCGGCCGGGCCCGGCTTGAGCCAGGCACGGCAGCGGTGCATGCTCGATATACATCTCGCCTTTAACCCTCTCCGTTTAAAGTTGGAGGGGGAGGAGACGAGCAAGCACCGCACTTCTTCATTACGCGGAAAAACAGTGCTAGGCAACAGCGGCTGCCTACAAGGCAAGGGCGCGCGAGTAGCCTCGCTACCGGCGAGTTTCCTCGCTACTAGAGCGCACCTGCATGCGGGTTTCCCCGCTAGCTCGGGAGGCAGGGCCGTCCTGAGACGACCTGCCCGCCCTATACGGAGTATGTTTCTTCAGCTCGTGCTTGAAGGATTGCTGGCCGGCCATTACCTGTAGGAGCAACGCGCGGTCAATACTACCTTTGGTATGACCATCGGCAGTCATATCCCGCGTGTCACACCATTGGGCGCTTTCAACGATTCCGCGTTCCATCATCTGGCGGATCCAGCTAATGTGCCCAAGCAGAGTGCATTCTGTGGGCTTCTTCAGATCTTTGTTAGACAAAGACTTGAAGACAGACTCGGCATCAATAGTCAAAGTGACTTTGATACATAGACCACCCATTTCCAATATGTTCTTTAACTGTGTGGGGGTCAATGGTCCCGAGTGTAGCTCGTGGAGCGTTACAATGGTCGGGTAGCAGTCTTCCAAGTTGTGGGCTGCTGCCAGTGTTTCCGCAGAGTAGCTCGAACGCACCTGCAGTCGATGAGACTTGCAGTATGCGTCCACCAGGTGCACGACGGGTTTCCCCGCTTGCGTGTGGCCACGCCTCAGCAGGTTAGCCCCGCGGATACCGTAGCCTTTGACTTCGTCGTCTTCATCTCCGTTGAGACGACGATAGCCAGACTCGCTATGCAGGTCGACCTCTCCTGTTGGAGTCATAGCTTGATACGCGATCTTCTTCGGACCTGCCTGCAATTTCCTGGTAACCGCGTTCAGTCGTCGTACCTGGATGTTTGTCGGTTCCTGGATACGTTGTAGTGAGACAACATAGACCATCAGCCATACCTGCGTGATCAACGCATAGGCTAGAGCGCCACGAAGACTGACGAACATATCAGAAATCGTCTTTGTCGCTTTGCTCTCAGGATCAGCGCCTGTGAGTTCTGGATGTGTGATAGGACGAAGCTGTTTGATGTATTCGTCCTGATCAAGAGTGACGCTCCCATCATCGGTCTTGTTGTACCGAACGGCACAGTTTGTGTATGTGTGCTTGTTCAGTTTGCACTTTCCAAACGTATCTTCAACACACTTGACATACTTGTCAATAGCATCTTCCTTCCCAGTCATATTGATGTCATCAACGTGTTTGGCTGTCAAGAGGTTTGAGCTCATCTCGAACTCTTCGTCGTATGAAGTAGGCTGTAGTCCAAAGCTCCTAGTGATGGACCTGAGCTTCAACGAGAATGCCCTGGGAGCATCCTTCGTGCCCGTCCCCGGCTTCAGACACCGAAGACAATGCTTTGATTCGTCATATGACTCAAAGCCTGGCAGTGTGCGAAGGACAGCTGCTGACCCAGGAGGTAGTGTGAAGCACACCACACGCTCTTTCTCGCCCGTTGCCGCGGCGAGCTCGCTATAGGTCAGTCCCTTCAAGAAAGCCATGTTGATGTCCAGGGAAGCGATGATCCAAGCTTTGTTGCATGCAGCAGAACTTGCGAGCAGTCTCTGGTTTGACCTCCTTGCCGTGCCAGAGAAGGTTTCGACATCGAAGGCTTCAATGTCCATGAAGCCACGGAGTACCAAGCGTAACCTGATCGTCCGTTCCATTTCGCCCTTCTCGTTCTTGACAAATTTCCATTTGTATACGTAGCGTGAAGTCATGATGTTCGACGCTTTGCTCAAGTCAGTCATCTGGAAGCATTGGTTGTCAAGCCAAGTCTTCAATTCTCTGTAAAGGGCTTTAGAAACTTTGACCGGATTCGCTTGAATGTCGGCCTTCGTGAATAGATCGTCTTCCTTGACGACCGCGGCGCGTTTGGAGGCAGCACTAACATATACTCGCATAGTTGTGACGCTGCTGTCATCCAACAATCGGCGTTGCTGCTCGGACAGGACGACTTTGGACATGTCTGCTGTGAAGCAAAGCTCGATGTACTTCCCGTGCTCGTCGGAATCCAGATCATATTGGCTGTCCGGATCCGTGGAGCACAAAGGAACGTAGTAAGAAGTGTCCATGTCGTATCCTGGCGGGTGACCCCGCGCCGGCAAGTGGCCTTGCACATCTTCACAGGTCGTAGAGACCAACACGCACTGTGAGTCTGTCATGTATGTCGGAACTGTATGCATGACTTCTTCTGTGTCAGCTTCAAGGAGTGTTCTGTCATCCATCAGTTCAGCATACCACGACTTCAAGACAAAGACATCCAGATCTTCTTCTGTTTCCTCTATGATGGTCGGGAGCCGACCATCATTCTCCGCAGGAGGCTGCTCAGGAGCAGCTGCTGGAGGTGGCTCGCTTGGTGGTGGACCATCAGCGAGTTCCTCAAACTTAGTGAGGTCTCGGTCGAATCCAGCAGGCGGCTTCTTGGATTTAAGACACTGGATGATGCGTGAGTGTGTAGATCCTGTGATGTCGTAGATGTTCAAGGCAGTGCCATCAGCTTCATAATAATGAAAGCCAGGGGTCACATCGTTATCATAGTGCACTAGTGTACAGCTGTCTGCATAGGGTGCAGCAGGCAACTTAGTCAGGCTCTTAGCAAGTCGTACAGCAACCACGTTTTCAATGCGAAAATAATTGCGAATGAGATACTGAAGAGCCAAGTGCACCTTAGGCGAAAGCCGGCTCGCAGCAGTCATCTGCAGCCGGCCCTGTTTCGCTGGTAGGTATCCGAAAGTCATGGCGGGTTTCCCCGCTGGCAGACCGGCAATAAAGGCCAATACTGTCCGAAGGGCCGTATTGTCCGATCCTATCTCGCGGACCATCAGTGCTTCGATGTACAGCGTATGTCGTGTGTCAGGATACTGTACTCGCACTTCGCGACTGCCGACCTTCACGATGACCTGGCCTCGGTCAGGTTCGTTGCGGATGACCGGGTATGGACCACTCCATCCACCCCAGTCGTCTTTCGTGGTGGTCGGGCGATGATAGTCCACGAGATCTCCCTCTTTGTAGTGAAATTCACCCGTAGCAGTAGTCTTCGTACGGAGAGCCCTGTTCGTCTTGGCAACCGCAGTGGCCTGCGTGATTGCCTCCAGACTAACCCTCCTGATTGTCTCCTCCCTTGAGTGATCTGATGATTCAGCGGACTGATCATGATCCAAGACAGGGAAATCGGGAAGCATAGCTGGTTGTCTGCCATACAGCGCATTATACGGAGAAACTTCGTTGTAGAAGGTAAATGCGTTGCTGGCAAACAAGGCTTCATGTAAAAGACGAGTGAAATTCAGAGGAATATTCAATCTATTCAATTCTTCTCCCATCACGTGTATGAGGTGTCGCAGGATGCCATTCCTAGCTTCGATAGTCGTGGCGTGTTGGCCACGCGCTCGGATACGAAGCTCTGTTCCCTTGGATTTAAGGATGGCCTTTGCTGTATCGTTATTCAGTGCTCCTTCCCCATCGGAGTATAGGATCTTAGCAGGGCCATGTTGCATCCAAGTTGTGTGATAGGCATCGAGAACAGCATGCATAGTCTTATCAGGAATCTCTGTGCCAGCTGCCCAGCGAATACAACGGTCGATGATGTGAAAAACAATATGTTCGTGTTTGTAAAAGAAAAGATCACATTCGACTTCCTCGTTGAAACGTCCTGGCGGTGACACAGAAGGCATCGCCGTGTTGCCTGGTTTGTCCCAGGCACGACATTCTCTACACGAGTCGCAAATGCCTTTGATCAGACTCAAACGGGTTTCACCCAGACCAACCTTAGCTAGAATCATCCGCATTTTTGGTTCCTTGGCATGAAACCATCTCAAGTGGAGCTTGCGGAGTTCTCGCTGCACTACAGCTGGGTCAAAGCTGCGCAGGTTTTGAAGGCTGAGCTGAACGTCGAAGCGAGTCCAATCAGGAAGCCTTGGCCTTGGCCTCGGCTCTGCTTGAGGCTGCGGCGGCGGTGGAGGATCTCCTCCCTCCATGCGTCCGCGCCTTGCTGCAACTTGTGGCAGTCTGCGGTGATCGTCAGAGCTACCAGCGCCAGTGGTGTTACCATGAGCCCCCTCGGCCCTGGTAATGTCATGGCTGCTGGCGCCTGCGGTTGGATCGCCCTCACCGGGCCGTGGCGGCCTAGGCGCGCGTATGCGCGCTTTCGCGGCCGGCGCCGCTTTTGCGGCTGGCGCCGCTTTTGCGGCTGGAGCCGCTTCCGCGGCTGGCGCCGCAGGAGCGGCTTGCCCCGCTGGGCGCGGCTGACCAAAGTTATCTGGCAGCTTCCATTTTTCGGCGAATCTTCATTGGCCAGATATCTTGGTATGGTGAGGATTGCTCTTCTGATATTTCTTCTTACAGCTTGGACAGTCCCAATAGTATGGTTCAACATCATACCATCGACACATCTTCGGATCCCTGCTGTGTCTTGGTGATTGTTTGTAGTTGTTGTCTACACAGCCAGGACACCCAAGACCGCCAGGTGGTGGTCGCCGGATTTCTCCGTTTGGGTGTCTCTGGATTGTTGGGTCGTCCAAGTCGTAGCCAGCACTGTTTGTTACGAACGCGTAACTGCGTTCGCGATTCGCGAATGGATCGCGACCGTAAGCAAACAGATCTTTGGCGATTTGCACCGCATCAACGATCAGTGACTGCATTCTGTAGGTATACTGTGCCGCCCTTGCTAGTTCTTTGTTGCAAGCATTGGCGTGCACATGATTACCTGGGCAACGCTTGCCTCTGAAAGGTGCCAACAACTCAACTCTTCTTTGTTTGCCATTGTGTTGGCTTGCGGATGTATTGTCCAAACGAATCTTTGAGACCAGTCGTGCATTGATCAATAATCGTTTGGCAAGTGACCTTGCGTTGTGCCAGTTCCTTCCATGGCTGGATCTCATCCACCCACGTGCCCATTGGTTGTTCCCTGAGAAAGAAACGTCTTAGGTCGTCTTGTAATAGAGCAACTGTTCCGCAGAACGTGATGCGAGGCAGGTCCTCTTTGTGGTGTTTAAGCCACGTATCATGATTGACCTGTGCATTGAAGTATGAAGGAAGTCCAGTAGTTCTGCAGCTTGGCTGCAAAATCGTGATCTTGACAAAGCAAGTCTTGAGGTAGTGAGGACTGCTCTTTGTACTTCCGAGTTTCCAAGGTCAACCATAGATATCTTATCAAGGTTCCCGCCCGACGAGAGTCCCCTCTTGAAGGCTAATATGGATATACCACCCTTGCCCCCACATAGTTCAAGCATGTCCACTTGATTGTTTCTGCCGTAGCATAGTGACTGGACCATCGAGAAGACATCAGCATGTGAGTCAGCGGGTTGCCCCGCCGGTAACATCATGAAGATGTCCTCTGATTCGCTGTCCGAGTCCGAGTCATCAAGAGGAACGTCGTTGAAATATGTGGAGCAGTCAAGCCCTTTGAGGTCCTCTCCACAGTCGTCGTTACCGTCTTCCACTTTCTTCGGGATTTTCTTCGGTTTGATGCCAGCCTCTTTGTCAGCTTTCTGCTTTTCTTTCTGTTTTATCCTGGCATCAGTGGGCAACGCAGTTTCCGCGGAGAGATCCGCTGCGGAAGAATCCGCTGTTGAGTCAGGAAATGGCGGAATTTCCGGAAAGTTGGTGGGTCGCGTTTGGCAACGCTCAATCGAAGGGGGAGGAGACCGATCGTCATCGACGATCGTCACACGCTTTGGGCGTGGCCTTCGCGACTCACCGTCGCCGTGAAGAACTGGAGCCGGAGGCTCCCAGTATAACCGAGTACTGATGTTTGTAACTCCAACAGGTCATGGAGCTACATAGTTGTACCCAGTCGGCTGATCCTGGATTCTGATATCTTGAACGATCTTATTCGTGTCCAGGTCGGTCGTGACTCTACGAACAACATGGTCCCATTGAGGGCCCTTTTGTGGGCATTGAACGTAGTGTCTTACCTTTTTGTCAACGCGCGTACACACACTGAGGTGTACCGCACTCCGCTCATTCCTAATCATGTTGGCTTTATTGAGTTGATCAAGGAAGCGTGCAGTGATGATAGCCAATGTTTTATGCCGGAACTCGGCACGTTGCTGATCTTGGCCATACCAATCCAAATCATGTTCTTTGTGTGAGCCACAAGTACATCTCCATAAGTTTAGCGGTATATGAGGACAAGATGTAGCAACTTGTATATAAGAACCACTGGGATATTTACTGGAGCGGTCAAACTTGATACCGAAATGACAGAGTCTCATTCGTATAATGCTTAGCTTCAAATCTTCGATAACGTCTTTGATCGGACCCTGTTTCCAGAAATACCCGGGTGGCCCCAGGATGACAATCTGCATTCTCAGAGCACGTGCTTTGATCAGGAGATTTTGTATACGTTGATAGTGTGGTCCCGCCCTCTTTCCTGGAGTACGAACGTACCAATCAGAGGGTGTGGCCACCCACAACATATTATAGTCTCCTGCCAACAAATTTCCCAAATACTGTGTTCCAGTTGAAGTCATTACCTCATTATGGGTAATCCGGTCACATATATAGCCACGGGTTCGGAGTTCAGCGCAAGCTGTGCGAATATCTTCGATGACAAGACATTTTGAATGATATTTTTCCTCTCGGGCCTCAGCGCGGCCAACGTATGTAGCGAGGAGGCCGGTATTCGGCTTCTCTTCGCAAGCGAGCGCCGCCGGCGCGCCCGCCTGCCCCCGTCAACGGCGGTCGTGAGACCAAGTTGCCGCTTGACTCGGAGGCATGCTGTTAGCGGATGGCTCCGCAGGAGTCGCTGGCGTTGCCACGCCCGCAGACAGATTCGGCGGATTGTTTTCAGAAATGTCAAAGTATTCCGTCCGATCCGTAGCGTGACCCACGATCTCCACGCGGGTTGGCCCCGCAGAGTCCGACGAACCTCCGCCCGTGTAGCTCGGTGGTGGTGGCGGCGACGCGGGTGGCCCCGCTGGATCCTCAGGCGTCCATTTGCTCACCGCCTCCTGGACTGCCCAGAAGATCTTGGACTTCAGGGCAGCCTTCATGTGTGGCCCAATCCCTTCGGGACCCTGTCGGCGCTCCCACCAGCTGTTCAGCGTCCTGTTCACGATCAAACGGGTCGTGTCCTCCGGGAGCTGCTTGTCGATGTACGGCTCGACGATGTACGTATCGGTCGTGAAGGTCGCGGACTGTCCCGTCGCGGGTGGCCCCGCTGTTGCTTCAGCGGGTGGCCCCGCACTGACGGGGTCCTCTTCGTTCTCCGTCTCGGTGTGGCCATCTCGACTGCTGCGGATCGTGAAGGTGTTCGTGACCGTGTGGCTCTTGGCCCGTAGCCCGGCTTCAACGCGATGATCGTATCACGTGCTTCCATGGCTCCTAGGCCCCAGATAGCCGGGAGATTGGCACCCGAGCCTTCTGCGATGTTGGAGGCATACTCCTCAATACGGGGGCTCGCCTCGTTGGCATACTGTACCCCGATCTTGAAGTTGCCCATCTTCCGACATATCGCAGCGCCCTCCCCAACACCATTGATGTAGAGGGTCTTGCTCAGGGTGCAGATGGCAGGTCGGTAGTTAAACCTGGCCATTATATCCTGGAAGGTCCGCGCCGTGTTGGATCCAATGATGTTCACATTAGAACCAATGTCCAGCATGAACGAGATACAGGGCATACCATCTTCATCAGGAAAGAATGTCCCATTGCGCGCTGCAAGAGCGACCTGTACGCCAGTGTGGTCGTTGGTGTGGTACGTGATCTGCGATCCGAGTGTGCCCCTCAACAGGCGCTGTTCAAGAACCCATTGACTCATGGTCAGCTCGGTGCACCACATCTGCTCGTACTGGCGGCGCTCCTCCACAGTAATCGGTTCCTGCTGGAGGACCCAATAGTTTGCATATAGCGTGGACATCCATTCGCCTCCTGGTGGCAGCGTGTCAGTATCGTCACGCGCGTAGGTCAGCCCCTCTGTGTCAATCATGAACGTGGAATGAAACTGGGCTGCCTCTGCGCTCTCAGCGCTTGCCCGGCTTCTGGCGCTGACCGGGCTTGCCACTCGAGAGGTCCTGGTTGATCCAGTTGAGCTCCGAATCCCGCCTCCGCTCCTGCCACTCCGCCTGATGTTGGCCTCCATGGTCCTCAAGAAACCTGGGTTTGGAGGTCCGTTTGCGGGTGGCCCCGCTTGGGCGGCGGGAGCCGCTTCAGCGGGTGGCCCCTCAGCTGGGGGCTCCTGCGCTCGGAGCGTGGGCAAGATCGGCATCTGAATGCCTTGTTCTGGCGCTGGCCAGGGGTATGCCTGTGCAGCTGGGGCACGTGCGGATGGCTCCGCCGATCGTGCGGCTCGAGCCTCCAGTGCCTCCACTGCTTCGCGTGACCGACGCATTTCTCGGGCATCTGCAACGTACCTTTCCTGCTGGCGCGCTTGGTCTGACTCAGCATCGCGCTGTCCAGCATACGGGAAGTGTGCTATCACTATGCCCGGTCCACGGCATACGGCACAGGGGGCCTCATTCGGCGCACCTGGCCGCTGATTGCGGACGTGCTGCTGTGCAACACGGTCCCAGCGTATGTCGTGAAAGAAATGCCCGCACGCCAGTCTCCACACTGTAGTGCCCATCTCGTAGTTGTCCATGCAGATTGGGCACTGAGTGAAGTTGTAGTCTGAGATGACTGGAGCAGGCGCGTCAGGGCGAGTCCGAGCTTGGCGCTCGAACGTGGTTTCGCCCTCCCGATATGGCGTCGGTGGCGGCCGTCTGTCTGGCCGTTCAGCGGGTGGCCCCGCTTCTGCGGGTGTCCCCGCTTGGGCCTCGCGCTCAATCCTTCTCTGGATCGCGCGTTGTTGGCGCAGCCTAGTGTTGTCACGAGCCTGCTGCCTGGATGCCAGTATCGCTTGCTGCGTGTTGTGCACGTCGCGGATGTAGTCTGGCATGCTGCCCATAGCGGCTGGCACCGCGAGACCAGCTGGCTGAACTATGGTCTCGGGGTCCGTCGGCGTGGGCATGTAGGCGCAGTGTGGCATAGACTGCGCATCGACCGCTCGTGTAAACTGCAAACGAAACATCTCATTAGCTAGGTACCGAGTGTATTCGTTCGCAGGTGGCCCCGCAATCATAGGAGTGTTATTCATCTGCGCGTAGTACTCAGGGTACATCGGTGCGTCCATGGCCTGCGCCTCTGCTGGACCGTGATTGTCCCATCCGTATATCGGGTGTGATGCTATTCCTGGAATAAACACCTGTCGATATGGATTCGTGGGATCAGCATTTGGAGCATCTTCAGAAGTCCAACTCCAGAGAGGTCGAAAGTCGCCATGATTTGTAACATCTATGTTGCGGTTCCGCAACAGGCTGGGCACTCTATCAGCTTGTTGCTGCAGAAAAGTAGCCTGTGCTCTTAAGTTGGCTGCCCGACGTTCGTAGTCTGAACCTTGCTGTCCGTCAGCGGGTGGCCCCGCTTGAGCGGGTGGCTCCGCAGGCGTTCGCTCGGCGGGTGACCCCGCAGCCACTCCTCCTTCACTGCCCCTCGGAGTGCCAAAGGGAGTGGTTGCTTGGAGTGCTGCCGCGAGTGCTGGATTTCCGCGAATCGCCTGGAGTCTTTGCCACAAACTATTCTCGCTCGTTTCAGACGGCGGAGTCCGGAACGGCGAGCCACCATCGGAGCCGCCCATAGGGGCAAACCTCGCACCTCCAGCCTGCTGCGGAGGGCGTTGTGGCTGTGGTCCTAGGGCGCCTGGTGGCCCCGCAGGAGTGCGCAGGTTCCTCTGCTGTGCGTCTTGGATACCTGTATGCACTGCCCACGGGTCAGCACGATATAGCTGATCGGTCAGTCCAGAGACGTCGGCTGGTGACAGGTAGCTGTTGAGGGCCTGGACCCATGTCTGCTGGTCCGGCCTCCATGGAGATGCTGCCGCGGCTACTGGCGTGACCACTTGCTGCCATGAACCATCCGAGGTGTCTGCCGCGGGTGTCCCCGCTCCTGCGGGTGGCCCCGCCTCAGGCATGACCTCGTCTTCCTGGGCATTTATCATGAGGACTGTCTGTGTGAGGTACGGTCGTGGAGCAACATCTTGCTCGGTCATGGTCAGGTTGAATGGGCGACCGCCCGTCTTAGTCCAGCCCTTTAGGTACATGGCGTGATCTTCCATCACACCCAAAGTTCTGTCACACAATTTAAGTGGCAAGTAGTCCTCGGTGCGAATCCTGTCCGCGGGTTGGCCCCGCTTCCGCGATTTGTCATAAGCCAGCGGATTGCTCCAGGCTTCACCGACCCGATATTTTGCAATGCTCACAATCTGGAGGATATGATCGGGCGGTATGCGGCCATCGTGGCCCCGTGTCATGACGATGTCATTCGCTGACCTCCATAAAGAAAAGCCGCTGGACAACATCTTGCTGATGCTGCAGAAGATGAGCACCTCAGAGTCAGGACGGATGCCCGACTGAATCCTCGGGTCACCCGGGAGGTAGGGGCAGCCGTGTACGAACTGGCGCCCCCCCTGCCCCTTAGGGTTGTCCTGTGCGAGGCATGAAAGGCCATTATCAAGGATGCCCTTAACATGTTCCCACTGTGTCCCGTGGATGAAGTATACTGGGTCATCTGGTTCCTTCATCCATGTTGTGATCGGCTTATAGAGCGACTCGGGGCAGTGGATGCCTGGGCTGCTATGGCCGTTCGTGGCTCTGATGAAGTATTGCGGCCTGCGTGCCGTTGGTCGGAATCTGGGAGGTAGCTTCATGCTATCCTCGACGCACTTCATCTGGAGCCTGCCCTTCTGCATGCCATGGTTGTCGATCATTTCGCAGCAGTTTAGCAACACCCAATACACGTATGAACAGTGAGGGTTGCCCTTGATCAGCACATCGTGCATGTCCCGGTAGCCTTTCCACTGATCGTTTTCAGTCCAGTTTGTCAGCAAATCGTCAACAACAACCCAACCATCGTATGGATCGAAAGTGTCAACCTTTTCGAAGTGTCGGCTGAATCCATCTTTCCAATACGGACTATGGCGTAGGGATGTAGAGAACCATATTGACACCTTGGCCATTTGCCAATCGCGCGGCAGAGTCGGATCTGTGTTAAACTTCTCCATGACCTTCATGAGCTCTGCCCTGTGCTGCGCGACGCGCAATGGCGGCCTGTCCCGCAACATATTTCCCACGGCTTGTTGTTCACGTTCCCAATCGTTGCGGCACTCAGAGTTACGACGATCGGGGCAATTGATGACCTCGTATCGATCTGTATCATCTCGAGTGACTCGTGGGTTTATGGTGCGTCTCGGGCCTTTGTCTTCAATGCCTTGCCAATATTCAATGGCTCCCAGAGGGATGTTCGTGAGAACAGACGACGCTGGTTGCCGACGCGCGGGTGGCCCCGCTGCTGCAGCTGGCGCCGCTTTAGCGGGTGGCCCCGCAGAGCCTGCGGCTGCCGAGGCAGCTCCAGCGGATGGCCCCGCGCCAGGGTGCGGGTGACCTTGGTCAGCCAACGCAGCGTCGGCTAGTTTCTGTCGGTCGTCAAATTCTTTGAGGGCTCTGAAGCGTTCTTCTCTTGAGAGAGTGCCTTCTGCGGGTGCCCCCGCTGCTGCAGCTGGCGCCGCTTTAGCGGGTGGCCCCGCAGAGCCCTTGTCCTCCTTACCTTTGGCGACTGCCTCTGCCCGCGCCGACCTCGTCCCAGCCTCGGGCTTCGGCTGTGCTTTCATTCGTGCCGAGCCTGGTCGTGGTGCAAGGCGCGGCTGATGCAGAGTTGGAGTCCAGTCACCTCGGAAGGCTGCCTTAGGCTGGTCGCGAACTTCGTCCTTGACATCGCCTTGGGCAGCCGGTGGCATCGGGGTTGATGGTCCAGCAAAAGCCTTCCTCCTCTCCGTCGCGGACGGGCCGGTAGGCTCTCCCTGCTCAGGGTCGTCCTGCTTGGCGATCCCTCTGGCCTTCGCACGCCCCTGCGTGCCTTCGGGGCTCTTGGAAGGGTACCTCTTCGCAGGAGACGGTGGAGACGAGGAGTCGGCTTCAGGTCCTGGAGGTGGTCTGCTGCCCTTGCCTGGTTGTGGACCAGGAGGGTCTTTAGGAGGGCCTTCTGGCTGGCCATGATCATGGATGATCTGCCTTATCTGGTCGATGTTGGCAGTACCTTTTATGGCAAGCTTGTACTTGCCATTTTCGTGGCGGTGAAGTACCCTCGTGCAAAACCACTTCTGTGCCGAGGAGCTGCAGTGCCAGCAGGCGCATCCATCAGGGAATGGATTCTCTGAGCCGTCTTCCGCCGCCCATTCTTCATTCAGTTCGGTTTGGTCAGTGCCGGCGGCGGATCCGGCAGCAGATGCAACAGCTATCCACTCTTCGTCCGCGGACCCAGCGGCTGGCGCCGCGTCTGCGGGTGACCCCGCTTCTCCGCTGGATTCTGCGGGTGACCCCGCCTCTTTATGGAATCGGCGGTTCCATTCCTTGAGGCGATGGTCTTTGGGAAGCTGTTCCCAATTTTCCCTGACAGTGTCAGCGACCTCCTCGGTCATAGGGACGCGATCGGCTTCAGTGATGCGCTTTCCTCCTCCAGGGACCTTCTTGTTAGGATCATGGACGTTGCCAGCGTCATCTCCATGAGACCAATTCCAGGGGGTCTCACCGTGATGAGGGCTCCTGGAGGGGCGGTCCATTGGACAGCCGCGCATGTGACCTTTGAAAGGCTCGCATTGACATACTTGTTTCCTGTATGTCTTGCGATCGTTGATGATCTCCTGTTTCTTAGCCCTTCGGTCCCAAGCCTCTGGCGTTTTAGTCTTGCCACCTTTGGTACGTATTATCATGCCAGATTCGCCCCGTTTGCAGTGCTCCTTGGACCACCAGTGGCGGATCACGTCCATCGAGTAGCCGGGGTACCAATTGATGTACCACTCCGGCACGTACTGAGCGGATACACCTACGGAGTGCTCCGTGCTGCACGGGTAGCCAGATGCATCATGTGTAGGGCGTCGTGGAGCTGAACGGCTCCTCCTGCGGGCTGGCCCCGCTGACGCACTGCCACGTTCCATGGGCCTTTCATCTTCATGACGGTGCTCTGGGTCTCGGGGTGGCGATGGTCGTCTGTTCTTCTTGGCATGGCGCCTGTCCTCCGAGTCCTCTGAGCTGTCCTGGACCATGAATACGTGCTGATGCGGGCTTCGAAAGTACCCGATGTCGGTTAGCTGCTCCATCGTGAGGTCGTTGAGGTCCATCTGGTCGCAGCCCTGCATGAATGCGTCCATAGACCAAGCGGGTGGCCCCGCTGCTGCGGCTGGCGCCGCTTCGGCGGGTGACCCCGCTAGAACCTGGAGTGCTGTCAGCATCTGAGGTGCCGACATGTCCGAATCCAGGTATGGACGCAGCCTTGCGGCCCCTGGGCGCGACAGCAGGTCGTTCATGGTTATCTGCTGATGTGCTGGCGCACTCAGGAGCTGGATCGCTTCTGCGACCTGCTCTTGGAGCATGTCCTTATAGTCCTCTTCGGCCTCTTCAGAGTCAGAATAGCGGGATGGCCCCGCATTTCGTCATCAGCGTCTCCCGCTTCCGAGCCAGCTCGCGGAAGATCTGGCAGCAACGGCGTGCCAATCACCTGCGGTGCCAGCGCGGCGGCGAGCTCCTCCTCGGTCGCCGGGACGGTCTCAGCTTCGGAGATCTCGTCGTCGGCGGGTGGCCCCGCTGGAAGACCGAACCAGGCATTGAACGCGACCTCGTCGACTTCGTCCCAGCCGTGGAACTCGTCGAAGAGGGTCACCGCGTACTCTTCCAGGGCTACGGTCACATCAGCGTAGCGGGCCATCACGTAGTACGTGGAGGAGCCCGCGGCGGGAGCCGCTTCTGGATTGACGTAAAACTCGTAGTCAATGTAGTCTATGTCATCCATAAAAGAGTTTTGAGCCAAATGTACGGATCCCTTTCCTTTCCCTTTCGGGCATTGGTCGCGCAAGTGCTCTGTGCTACCGCATGTATGACACTTCATAGTATTGCCAGAAGCGTCCCTAGGGTTGCCCCTCCGCCCTTTTCCCCTACCAGAGGTCCGCCTGTGACCCCGACCTTTGCCTCCGATAAGAACTTCTTCAAAAACTATATCAGTTAAGGACGTGAAGAAAGCAGTAATACCCCTACCATGCATACGACGTCTGCGACCCCCTTTGCCACGACCCTTTCCATATCGTTTGAAATGTCGGCGTACTGCACGTCTCACTTTTCTGACCGGTTTCTTCATAAAGCGCCTCCAACGGCGTTTTGATTTGCGATAAGCCATAAAAGCGGCTTCCGCTCTTTGTTGTTCAGAAAGGTGAGTGTCATCAGCTGGATAGTCATTACCAGCAGAGACTATGCCATTGTGATCACCGTCAGATGAGGTATCTGTGTCAGTGCCAGATTCAAACGGAGAGGGTGGCTGAGACCCTTGAGCGGATGACTCCGCTTGGCCCCAGAGGGTTGTGCCCGAGGGCGGGCTTGCAGTGTAGGCGGCGCCCGGCGTGTAGTTCGACCAGGCGTTCGCCTCCGCTGCCTCTGCCGATGCCTGGCCAGTCTGCCCTAAGAGGGCAGTGGCCTCGTTGGGCATATCGGCTGGATCAGCCCAGGGACTTGGCTCGCCAGGACCAGCGGGTGACCCCGCAGTCGTGGCGTAGACACCTGCATGTGAGTGGTGCCCTGTGAAGATACCCGCAATGTTGCCAGGAGAGCGCTCGGCAACATGCCCGTAGTTCCTCATCCTGGTCAGCAGCCTGTCATAGTCTGCTTGTGTTCTGGGCATCTGATGATTAAAGGGCTCCAGCAGGTGTTGGGCTCGTGACGCGCCAACGCCTAACGCTCTGAAAAGGATCAGCGTTAGGATCTGAAAGTTGGGGATGACAAAGCCAACAGAGTTAGCCTCGTCACGGGCCATCTCGAATCGAGCTAACACTGAGTCGATTCGCTCGCCCCTTTCGACGCGAAAGTCGATAAGGGCAGTGCCAGAGTTGAGCTGGCGCTCATCTTCCAGATTTTCAAATTTGGTGCTCAATAGGTACAGTATATAAGTAACTGCATCCGTTGGCTGTCCGTTGACAGTTACACCATAGTTGATGATCTGGGAGGGGACCTGCATGGCGATACGACGAGCAAGGCCTTGAAGGCCACGTTGTAGTGCTGCAGCTTGCTGAGGTGGCGTCATATTGCCGCTCGTTACGTTTATCCATGCATGTACTTCGCGAGCGTACTCGCGAAAGGGCGTAGTACCGGCTGGGTCCCACGAAGGGCCGGTAGTACGCGTGTCGTCCATCCCCTGCCGCATGTAGCCCACAGCACATCCCATTATCACCCATAGAATGCCGAAGATAGCTATCTTAATCCAGTGCATGTGCATCTCGGCTTCGGTGATTGGTTTAGGCTGTGGTTTGTCAGGCTCGGGCGTAGTAGCCGTAAGGCGCCTGACCGGCACGGGATGCAGGTGGCCCCGCTGCGGGTAGCCCCGCAGAGTGACCACGTTCTCGATCGAGTTGCCGATTGGCATCTGGTGGAAGTCGGGAGTGAAGTAGCGCAGTGAAGTAGGAGAGAGCGTCTCGAGCTCGCGGGTCGCCCCGCTAGCTCGATCGCGGACTGGCTCCGCTCCTCGCAGAGCCGGCGCAACATGGTATTCCACCGTAGTAGTAGTCCACCAAGTTGTGCCGTGGATTACAGGTATTAGAGCGAGAGCCAGCCACACGAGAGTGTAGCCAGCTCCGCTACCAAGTCGAAAACGCACTGGTAAGCCAAGATATATGTTCCGCCTTAGGCGCTCCCATATCCCAGGTTTTGTCTCATATCGCATGAGCAAGAGAGCAAGACGAAGCATGGGATCTGGAGTAAAGGATAGAAGGGGCATCGTCAATAGAAAAGTCTTTTCCGATCTCAGATGCAAGTAGTGCGCCTCAATGAGGCACAATCACATGTTCGGCCGGGCCCGGCTTGAGCCAGGCACGGCAGCGGTGCATGCTCGATATACATCTCGCCTTTAACCCTCTCCGTTTAAAGTAACTGCGCCACTGGGAGCTTGGCTAGAGCTGCTTATGGAGCCACGAAGCGTGTGAGGGATGTGCCGAAACGGGGGTGATGCCCACATGCGAGCTGTGCCACTCGGACCTTAGGCGGAGCTCCCGGGCCAAGAAACATATGAGTGTTGTACCGACACGGATGTGACGCCCACATGCGAACTGCGCCACTGGGGACTCAGGTGGAACTCCATATGGGGCCACGAAGCGGTTGAGGGGTTTGCCACAATGGTTGGCATACAGAGGGCCGAGGCAGGGACGGGAGGAGGGAGAAGGCGGAAGGAGGGTGGGACGCAGGACGCTGTTTAATCAAAACGAGGACCCAACATCAGAGGCAGCAGGAGGCTCCCTTTGCCCGCGATGATGCTGGACAGTGCAAGCATCCCTTCCCCTAGTCCTCCAATCTCCGAGATCGCGGAGTCGTCCACAAATTCGCAATAGAAGGCAACACACACACGATAGGGATGAGACAATTTCCCACCCATTGGGGCAGAATGAATACCGAAACGCCGCACCGCACCCATCAGCGCGCCTTCTCCCGTTACTCCACACAATCGTATTGTACTCGGAGTTCGCTAGAATTAGCTGGTCAAAATCGGGGTTACAAGCCACGAAACTTTCGCGGCGGTTCATGGCCTAAATACACAGGCCATCAGCTTCCGTGTTAAAATTTCTTGACCTCCACTGTACGGGGTCCTGCTCGTCGGTGCTGGGGCCCCACCTCTGGACGCCGCAAACGTGCACCAGGAGATCCGAGCAGGAGGGGAGGATCTGCAGCATTCCGTGCGAGGACTTCGTGTGCCCACAGAGATATCAGCTAGCATCTGGTTGTCCACCACGGCTCGAAACCTCAAAGGTGGGGGTCTGCCACTCTGTCTGGGCATCACGCGGGTGCACTGAACATCGACAGTGGCTGAATCTGTCCCCTCCCTGGTGGAATCTATGCTTGCACTCGGGAACAGCTGCCCCTACTGATGCAGCCGCTGCGGGCCTCCTACTTCGCTTCGTGGCTGGGGCCTCTACTAGGTCACTCAAGGCACGATCATCACCCACTGCCGCCTCAAGATGTGAAGTCGGTGCGCCAACACTGTGTCTTCATCACGTTTGCTTCTAGCTTACGCTTGCACCTGGGATCCCCGCGCCTCCATCCAGGAGGTCCCCCAAGCTGGCATATTGAATCTACCCAAGTGTCTCATTGACTGTCCCACACATCCCGCATTTGCATTGCAATCGTATTGCTTCGCATTGCAATAGCATTGCGTTGCAATCGAATTGCTTTACAATGCTTTGCGTTGACCTGCATTGCGTTGCACCGGATTGCATTGTTGTGCACAGTGCTACACTGGTGTACATTGCTTTGCATTGCATTGCTTTGCGCCGCATAAGCTGCACCGCATGGATATCACAACCTACAGTCAAAAACCCTGATAAGGACGCGCGGTAAGGACGCAAGACCCTTGGAAGCCGAAGTTGGGATTTTGGGGGCGGCGGACGACGAAAGCCTGAAGGACGCAAGAGCAAGGAAGAGCAAGGACGCAAGGGTACCCTGAGCAAAATCGCGCGTCCTCATTAGGGTTTTTGACTGTGGATGGCAACACATTGATGGCACCATATAGATGGCAAGAAATCGCTGTTTGGGGCCCACGCTGGTGGCTATCATCGATCAGACGGGTAATCCAGCTCTCATGGTGCCTCTGGCGCTCTTCGCGCGCCAAGATGAGGGGTCCAACGCCGACCCGTCAAACCGTGCGGACCTCCGACGTCTCCGACATTTCCCCCGACAATGCTTGCACTCAAGGGTTCTTACATCTCAGGAATAACGCCGTGGCACAATTCAGAACCGTCAGGACGCAGCAGTCACCTTGGCTTGCGGCGTTGAAGCCCCAAGAATGGCGGAGTGGCATGATTCAGGAACCTCAGAAGATTGTCATCCAACGGGGCACTTCCCGCCCGCCATGCAATTAAATTCTTGTAGGAACCTGTGGATCGGGAACTTGGAAGGATTTTTTAACCCCACGTCCAAAGTGGGGTTCTTGTTTCCTCTAGGCACCCCGCGCAGGAGCAAGAGATTTTTTTTGTTTTGATTGTATGTTCATTCACTCAATCACTCACACACACATCATCACTCACACTCACTCACTCACCCATTCACTCACCCACTTACATATACTTATACACACACACCCTTACTTATCCACTCACCCGCCTACTCACACACACACACACACGCTCTCATCATCATGCTTCACTCACGCACTCGCCCACTCACTCGGCCACCTGCCTGCCCACCCACTCACTCACTCACTCACTCAGTCACTCACTCATCATCATCATCATCATCATCATCATCATCAGCATCATCATCACCACCATCACCATCACCATCACCATCATCATCACCATCACCATCATCATCACCATCATCATGATCATCATGATCTTCATGATCATCATGATCATCATCACCACCATTATCATCATTAATATCATGACCATCATGATCATCATCATCATCATGATCATCATGATCATCATCATCGTCATCATCAACATCATCAACATCATCAGCATCATCATCATCATCATCGTTATCGTCATCATCATCAGCAGCAACAGCAGCATCACCATCAACATCAACATCATCATCATCACCATCGCCATCATCATTATATCATCAGTATTTCAACTTACTCACTCAATCATTCACTCACTCACTTATCTCAGGCGGGAGCTTCGTCTGCACGTGAATTGCGGGGAATTCTCAGGCGTGAGCCCCCTCCCCCGCAGCTCATGTGAGTCATCCGAGCGGGTCATCGGGATCCTGTACCTGTCGTAACTTCTGGCCGCCTCGAGCTTGCGTACGGCGGAAGTCTCAGGCGGGACCCTCGACCGTGAGTGATTTGCGAGGAAGTCCCAGGCTTGAGCCCCCTCCCTATGGGGCCCGCAGCTCGTGTCACCAATCCGAACGGGTCATCGGAACCCTGTAACTGTCGTCACGTTTGGGCTTCTGAGGCATGAGTATGTATGAGGGGAGTATTATACGAAAACCTCGTCTGTGAGTGAACGGCAAAGAAGTCTTAGGCGGAAGCCTCCTACTTGTGTGGCCCGCACGCAGATCAAGTTACTAATCCGGGCGGGTCATCGGAGCCCGGTAACTGTCGTAACTTTTGGGCTCCTGCGGCTTGAAGATGGAGAAAATATAAGGTGGGAGCCTGGTCTGCGCATGAATTGCGAGGAAATCTCTAGCGGGAGCCTCCTCTTTATTCATGGGGTCCGCAGATCATGTTACTGATCCGAACAAGTCATCGGAACCCTGTAACTGTCGTCACTTTTGGGCTCATGCGTTCTGCGTAAGGGGGAAGTGAAGCGGGAACCTGGTCTGTGAGTGAACTGCGGGGAAGTCTTAGGCATGAGCCTCTTCTTTATGTGGCCCGCAAATCATGTTACTAATCCGAACGGGTCATCGGAAACCGGTACTTCTGGGCTCTTGACGCCCGAAAATTTCGGAAGTATGAGGCGGGAGCCTCTTCTGTGAGTGAATTGCGAGGAATTCTCAGGCAGGAGCCCACTCCCTATGAAGCCCGCAGATCATGTTACTTATCCGGGCGGGTCATCGGATATGTGTAACTGTCGTCACGTTTGGGCTGTTGCGGTTTGAAGATGGAGAACATATCAGGTGGGAGTCTGGTCTGTGCATGAATTGCGAGGAAATCTCTGGCGGGACCCTCCTCCTTTCTTTATGGGGTCCGCCGATCGTGTTACTAATCCGAACAGGTCATCGGAACCCTTAAACTGTCGTCACTTTTGAGCTCGTGGGTCCTGCGTATGGGGGAAGTGTGAGGCGGGAGCCTGGGCTGTGAGTGAATTGCGAGGAAGTCGTAGGCATGAGCCTCTTCCTTATGTGGCCTGCAGATCATGTTACTAATCCGAGCGGGTCATTGGAAACGGGTAACCGTCGTCACTTTTGGGCTCCTGACGCCCGGATATTTCGGAAGTGTGAGGCCCGCAAATCGCGTTACTAATCCGAGCGGGTCATCGGAACCTTGTAGCTGTCGTCATTTCTGGGCTCCTGAGGCCTGAACATTTGAGGCGGGAACCTCTTCAATGAGGGAATGAGCTGGTTGCCAGCAAATTTTGTTACTGTCGTGGGCCCGCGTGCCCGAAATAGCGTAGGACACAAGGGCGATTGATGAACGAACGATGACGACGACGACGAGGCAGCAGCCGGGCACAAGGGTAACCTCTTGTGTCCGGTTCGGGGTGGTACCCCGTCCTCGGCCGAATCGGGGACAGGGGTAATCCCTTGTCTCCGGGCCGCTGGTGGTAACACATCGGCGGCTGAATCGGGCGCAGAGGTAACCTCTTGTGTCCGGGCCAGGGGTAGTAACCGATCCTCGGCCGAATCGGGGGCAGGGGGAAATCCTTGTCTCCGAGCCGCCGGTGGTAACCCATCGGCGGCCGAATCGGGCGCAGAGGTAGCCTCTTGCGTCCGGGCTGGGGGTGGTAACCCATCCTCGACCGAACCGGGGGCAAGGGCAATCCCTTGTCTCCAGGCCGCCGGTGGTAACCCATCGGCGGCCGAATCGGGCGCAGGAGGAGACTCTTGCGTCCGGGCCCGGGGTAGTAACCCATCCCTGGATGAGATTTTTGTCCCAGGAGGTGTTCTTTGGATCCCGGGGCGTCCTCCCCCGTGGGGAAAAGGGTATCCAGGCGAGTAGAGGTGATCAGGGAAGTGTAGGAGCAAAGAGGGGGCAGCCGTTATCGTTCGAAGGATGAGGAGGAGGAGGAGGAGGAGGAAGAAAGGAGGAGGATAGATGAGAGGGCAGGAAATGAAGAGGAATATGCAGATGATGAAGATGAAGATGAAGATGAAGATGAAGATGAAGATGAAGGTGATGATGATGATGGTGATGATGATGATGATGATGATGATGATGATGCTGACGATGATGATGATGGTGATGGTGATGGTGATGGTGATGATGATGATTATGATGGTGATGATGCGGGATTTTTCAAGCGACGACGAGTGCCTCTGGCCTCGTCAGCTGCGCGAGCCGCTGGCCGCACAGGGTTGCAAGTTACGCATTAAAGCGGCGAGAGCTCTTGCCCTCGTCAACTACGCGAGCCTCTAGCCGCGTAGGAATTCCGTGTGATATACCCAGCGGCGGCGAGAGCCCCTGGCCTCGTCAGCTTTGGGAGCCTCTGGTCGCGCAGTATTTGTTTATCTTTCAATCGATGGCGAGAGCTCCTGGCCTCGCCAGCTGCGCGAGACTCTGGCCACGCAGTTTATTTTTTCCATATGTTTCTGCTCACGACGAGAGCCCCTGGCCTTGTGAAAAGACGCGGGTTGCCGTCGCTCCCCTGCCTTGCGAGCCGCTGGCCGCATGCGCGGGGGTGGGGCCCGCATCCTCGAAATCAACCGTACTTCCCCAATCAGATTTCTCCTTGGGGTTCCTTGGTCCTTTGATCTTGATTTCTCGGTTTCTTGATCTGGGTTTCCTCAGTCGTGCTCTCTTCGCACGTTCTCCTAATTTGAAGCGTGCTGGGTTCGTATAGTATCGTTCATTGTCGTTCTCTGTGCCGACAGCATCGCTCAGTTTCCTGCTTCTGGTTCATGTTCTCTGTTCTTTTTTATATGTCGTTGTTTGAGGTCGTGGGCGCTTCTGGGTGGTCCTTGGAGCTTCTTGGGGCCTTTTGGAGTCTCTTGGGGCCACCTGGGAACGTTCTGGAGCAATCTGGAGTCGTACTGGAGCCATCTTGACCGTCTTGGAGGTGTCTTGGGCTGTCATGGAGACCATGTAGGGCCGTCGGGATGGTTTGGAGGCCATCTTGTTCTTCTTGGACTCCGTACGTGGCCATCTAAGGTTAGGTCGGGCGTGTCTCCTACAGGGCGGATTTTGGACGACAAATCAAAACACCGTAAACAATTATCATAACATTTTCAAAAATGGTCAACAAATCGTCCCCCGACGACTTTTATTGACTATTTTTGAATATTCCCCTGTAGAGGGACAGGCCCGACTTAAGGCCATCCTGTTCTTCTTGGACTCCGTACTGGGCCATCTAAGGTGTGTTGGAGTCCATCTCGGAATGATGTGGGCCAGCCCTGGGGCTCTCTTGGTGGTTTCTTGCGCCGTTCGGAGGCCGTTTTGAGCCGTCTCGGAGGTCGTCCCTTGATCTCTTCGAGGCACTTTGGAAACACCTCGGGCTCTCACGGAACCATCTTGGACGATTTAGGCGTTTTGGGACAGTCTTGCAGACCGTGTGTGTTCACTCTTTTCGTCTTTGGAAATAACTTTGACGACTGTTTTTGGGCCGTCCCGTGGTCTCTTGAGGGCATTCCCGGCAATCTTGGATGCTTTCGGAACCGCCTGAGCTTGACGCCCAAAAGGCAAAACCGACGCCCAGGCGAGCTGAGACGAACAAAGAAATATAGGACTGAAGAGGGGGACAGCCGTTATCGTTCGAGGGAGGAGGGAGGATGGACGAGGAGGGAAAAGGATGAGGAATTCGCCGATGAGGAGGAGGAGCAGGAGGAGGGGGAGGTGTTGGAGGAGGATAAGGAGGAGGAGGAGGAGGAGGAGGAGGAGGATGAGCAGAAGGATTAAACGCATCATGGATGCATCTCGGCGTTGACTAGGATATGATTTCTCTTGAGCGCTTGTATGCTTCTTGGAGGTCTTGGGAACGGTGTATCGGTTTCGAGAAACTCTTGGGGCGTATTGGATACATCTTGGAAGCTGCTTGGGGCATTTTGAATATGTTTTGAGAGCCTCCGGAGGTCTCCAGAAGTCCCGGGAGGTACCTGGACGTTGGCACAGTGTGCTGTAATGTGGCACCCGACAACAGCAGACAGCAGCAGGGATCAGCAGAGAGCAGCAAAGACCTGCAGGGAGCAGCAGAGAGAGAGTAGCAGAGAGCAGACAACGGCTGATAGCACTAAAGAGCAGAATGCGCCAGCAGAGAGCAGCAGACAACGACAGCGCCAACATTGAGCAGCAGACACCAGCAGCGACCAACAGAGAGCAGCATAGCCCAGCAGACAGCATCAGAGAGCAGCAGATATCCACAGGCACCAGGGGAGACCAGCAGAGACCAGCAGAGGGCAGCGCACGCCAGCGGACAGCAGCAGAGACCAGCTGAGAGCAGCAAGCGCCAGAGGAGGCACCGTAACCACTGAGGCTCAATCCGCATCAGCTCTGCTTCCTGTTACCAGCGCTGCGTGCCTCACTCGCCGTTGCAACCGCAGATCGTGACAGGTCAGCATGCCTCTCACGAAGACCGAGATGGCTTTGCTCGCAGACGTGGCCGAGCTTCGTCGGTGGGCAGTTGCCGATCTGACGGCTCCGAGAGCATGGAGAGCGGCCCCGGCTTGAAGGCGAGGCTCCAGAAGCGAGCGGGGCCCGAGGAACAGCGGATGTACAACTGGCACGCGAAACACGTGGGCGTCGGTCGCACCTGACCATCCGAGAGCTGCCGCTGCCCTCTCAGAGCTGGACGCCCTGGTCAATGACTCCCCCCCGCCCGGCGGCGCCGGCGTGCTCCGACGACGCCCCGCCAGCAGAGCAGAGGCGCCCGACCGAGAGAAGTGGCGAGGCTGCTGCTTGCGCGGCGCCGTCGAAGGGCGACCCAGGGCCTGGCTTAGGTCGGGCCTGTCCCCCTGCAGGGGGATTTTTTGGACGAAAAATAAGAGACGCAAAAAATACTCAAAAGAATGCCCCCAAATACTCCAAAAATAGTGCCCAGATTTTTTTGATTATTTTTGAGTGTTCCCCCTGTAGAGGGACAGGCCCGACTTCAGGGTTGTCCCGGCGGCTTGCTCGACTGGACATGGCCCGGCGGCTGCGTCGGTGAAGGCGTCGCCTGCTCCGCCGCTGCCCACGGGCCGCGCAGAGGCCCCGGCGAAGAGACCCCGCCTGGCCGTCGAGGGGGTCGACGCGACGCCCGTGCGGGCACGCGGCGATCCCTCGGGGCGCAAGCGCATGGGCCTGACGCCTGCCGTTAGGTCGGGCCTGTCCCCCTGCAGAGGGATTTTGGACGAGAAGTAAGACAACCCCCAACATATTTTAAAGATGCCCAAAAAATACTCAAAAAGTAATCCCCAGACTATCTTGTAACTATTTTTGAATCTTCCCCCTGTGGAGGGACAAGCCCGACTTAAGCCTGACGCCACGGAAGCCTTGGCAAGGTCGTGCCGCAAAAGCCCGTGGGAGTCGGGTTGTTCAACTTTTGTCGGCAGAGGGCGGGGAGGCCCCGCCTCCGGGTTCGTCGAGGCGCCGGGACACTGCGCCCACGGGAAGAGCGCCTGCTGGCGGCAGCGCCGCGGAAAGCCGTGAAAGGTCTGTGCACGCCCGTGCGCGACAAGGCCTGGCGCCGAGGCAGCGGGGAGTACCTGAGTACCTCCCACAGGCGCGCGAGAACAGGTCCAAATACCGGCAATTGGGCTACGTCTGGAGTTTGCGCCAGCGCGGCCAGCTCCAGGCGGCCGAGTACGCCCTGTTGGCGCACTGGCCCCACGTCGCAGGCCCGAAGGTCTTCGGCGCGGTGGAGGAGGGGGAGCGCCACGCCGCGGCGTCTCTCTCTCGAGTAGCTGCACTTGGCGGTGGGTTCTGAAGCCAGCGGGAGTTGATGTGGAAGGACCGCAGGTGAAGTCGCGGGCCGAGGCGGCGCGAGCTCTGGCTGGGCTGCAGGCGCGACTGTACCTCGAGTGGCACCACCCAAGCACTCGCGAGCAACACCTCCGCACCGCCAACAGCAGCTGCGCGGCTTGCTCGCTCAGCCCGGCATGCAGTTCGCCAGGGCGGCCGCGCTGGGAGCAGCCGCGTCGGCGCCTCGGGAGGGCCGCGCGGGCGCCGCCGGCTTCCCCAACGTGACCAACACGTTACAATGCTGCGGTGCAGTGTTTGTGCCACACGCACCCCTTCTGGGTCGATGTCGAGGGCTTGCAGTCGGACGCCAGCAACATGGGCGACCGCTTGCGGGAATTGTTCCGAGTGCGCAGCGTTGCTGCGTCCGCGGCCGCCGACATTCGCCCGCCGCTGGTGACCCTCGTCCGCCAGGTCTTGCAGCCGCCCCGCGTCTGCGGGGACGGCGCGGCGACGAGCGTCGAGGGCATGGTGCGTGCACTGCGTCGCGGACGAGGAGGCCCAGGTCGGTCGCGACGCGCCGCCAGTGCCCATGGACGCCATCCGAGAGGCCATGCGAGAGGCTTCGGAGGCAGTGGTCATCCGCGTGGAGAGCATGCACCACCAGATGACATGTGACATGTTCGCGGTGGACGCGCGGGCGGACTGGCGGGCCACCGTCTTCCCCGTCAGCGTTATGGGCGGCGACGCCGTCCCCTACGAGGTGGCGGCGTTCGTGCAGGGCCGCGCGGCGCGGATGCGCAGCGGCCACGTTGCCTGCGTCAACAAGGCCGGGCGCTGGTTCGAGCTCGACGACGCCGTCGTGACGGAGCTGCCAGAGCCGCCCGAGGCGTACCCGTACCTGGTCTTCCTGGCCCGCGCGCGGCCCCGGCGATCGATTCCGATGGGCGGGAAGCGGCGCGGCCTCGGCGAGCCAGACGACGCTCTGGAGGCCGCTGCTGAGCTGCCGCGACTGGACCATGCGGCGTCGAGAGGCAGCGCTGCTGGCTCAGCATCTGGATCCGGCAGCGGCGGCCGCGGCTTGCCCTGCGCCGCCAGCTCGGCCGCTCGTCTTGGCCAGCGCGGCAAGGATCGGAAAGGCAGAAACCAGACTGGCAGAGATCAGAGCGGCCATGACCACGCCGGCAGGGACCAGACCGGCAGAGACCGCGCCGGCCAGCAGGCAGGCATCGCCGGAGTGCACCCAGCTGCCAGGGCCGTCTGGAACGCGTCGGCGGCCGCGGACAACAGGAACCACACCCGGGCAGACGCCGAGAACAGCGTTGACGACCCCGTTCAGCGGTGCGTGGGTACTTGGGATCTCCGACGCAGCAGCGCGGACGTGAAGCGCCGCTCCTGGTCGCCAAAGGCCAAGCCGTCGGGCCCTCAGCCGTGACGGCTTTGCCAGGGCCGAGAGTTCGCCTTCCGCGAGGATTGGAAAAAACACGTGGATGACGAGCACGGCGGCGTCCAGCGCTACCCCAATGCCCTGTTCTCGACGCTGTCGTTGAAACCCTACGTGGTCAAGGGGGAGGCGTGGCGTGAGATCGTGGCCAACTACGCGGATTTCTACGCCAGGTCCGCCACGGACTGGGAGAAGCCGACTCAGCGCATGCGCGAGCTCGCTCAGAGTCCTGAAGGGTTGCCTGCAGCTGAGCGCTGGGCGCCCCGGACCCGCTGCGCGTACGTCTTCTGTGCCAGGCTGCACTGGTCCGAGGACCTCTCCTGGGAGCTCCTGGCTGGCGAAGACTGCTTCGTGAAGAACCCCGAGGCGGTGGCCAAGCTGCTCTTTGGGGAGGTCTACCACAAGCACTGGCCCGACATCCCCGAGGCCGAGCTCCGCGCATCTGCATTGCGGTTGCGCATTGGAGACGCAGACACCTTCCAGCTCGTCCTCATGTTCCTGCATTCTCCCCCCCCCCCGGCCCGCCCAATCCCTCCCCCACCTGTCCGAGCCCGACTCCCCAATGTCCTCCTCCTGGCGCGTTTCTTGAAGAGCTCAAAAACTGCAACTACGTATCAACGCGCCGATGGGCGGCTTTGAACCCCGTCGTCGTCGTCTTCCTCCTCCTCCTCCTGCCCCCTCTCTGCCCATTTCCCCCCGTCCCCGATGGCCTCCGCCGGCCGCCGCCGACGCCTCCATAATTCGTCGCCGTCGTCGTGGCCGCCGCCGCCGACGTCGACGTCGTTGCCGTCGCGGCCGCCATCGACGTCGCCGTCGACGTCACGGCGGCCATTGGTCGCCACCGCTCGCCGCCCGCCGCCGTCGCCGACAATCGTCGTCGTCGTCGTCGTCATCGTCGTCGTCGCCGACAGTCGTCGTCGCCGTCGTTGTCGTCGTCGTCGCAGTCGCCGCTGCTCGCCGCCGCCGCCGTCTCCTTGGGGCTCGTCGGCGCGGCCGGCGACTGGGCCAGGCTCGGGCCGCTGGCGCCCGGGGAAGACTCGCAGCCCGACGAGCGCAGCGCCTGCGCGCGCGAGCGCCGTCGGTCGTTGGTCGGTCGTCGGTCGGTTGTCGTTCGGTTGTGGTTCGGTCGTTGGCGGTGCTTCCCTCCTGCCCCCCTCCTCGCACCATGCTTGCACTGCCCCGCATGGAGGCCAGTGGACCAGAGGTTCAGCGACGAATCGTTGCAGGCTCAAAGCGCCTGATGTGTCTACTGTAGGCTGGCGTTGCTCCGACAGTCGACTTGCTCTCCCTCCTCCTCCTCCTCCTCCTCCTCCTCCTCCTTCTCCTTCTCCTCCTCCTCCTCCTCCTCCTCCTCCTCCTCCTCCCCTCCCTCCCTCCCTCCCTCCCTCCCTCCCTCCCTCCCTCCCCTCCCTCCCTCCCTCCCTCCCTCCCCCCCTCCCCCCTCATCCTGCTCGATAGCCGCGCCCGCGGCAGCGCGGCGGGGTCGACAGGTCGCACCCTGCGCGCGCGCCCGGAGGAACCGGGGAAGCGGCCTCGACGGGGCACGCGGCAGGGACGGCCCTTCACCGCCCGCGGAGAGCCACGCGTGGCCTCCGGGCACCACGCGATCTCGACGCGCCGGGCCATGTGCAGCCAGCGAAGGCGGCGCATGGGCTCTCCTCCCCCTCCCTCCCTCCCTCCCTCTTCCCTCCCTCTTCCTCCCTCCCTCCCTCCTCCCTCCTTCCCTCCCTCCTCCCTCCCTCCCTCCTCCCTCCCTCCTCCCTCCCTCCCTACTCCCTCCGCTTCCTCCTCCCTCCCTCTTCGATTCGGGCGTCTCCAGGCTCACCATCAATCGAATATCGACTGCACTCCTCCTTCCTCCTCCTCCTCTTCCTCCTCCTCCTACGGTTTCTACGGTTTCCAGCAGGAGGAATGTTCGAAGCGTATCGAATACAGCTTGCAAGATGATAGTGTGCGGGCGGGCGGCGGCTCGCGCCAAGGCGCGACGCGGGGCCTCCTCACACCCGCCGCCGCCGTTTAGCGGTCGCCGTCAGATTCGCTGGAGCTGTCATCTCTGCCCCACTTTCGGGCACAGTCATGCTTGCGCTCGAACTCACAGTATGGGTCAAGGGGGATATAATACCCGAGAGCCTCTTGAGGGACCTCCCAACCCCTCCTCCTCCTCCTCCTCCTCCTCCTCCTCCTCCTCCTCCTCCTCCTCCTTCCCCTTCCCTTCTGCCCCCTTCCTCGCGCGGACCCCTCCGAGGCCTACAACAGTCTCGCGAACACCCGGAGGTGCCCGATGGTCATGTCGGAAATCGCTCCTCGAACACTGTCGGAGGCCGCTCGGAATTCGGGACGTCGCTGGGCTAAGATCCACAAGTCATCGTCGTCGGTCTCGTCGTCCGTTTCAGAATTCTTCCGAGGAGAACCCCCCGATCGCCGTCGTCGGTCGGCCGATCGTCGTCGCCGTCCTGTCAAAATCCATGCGTCATCTGCCGGTCGCTGTCGTCGTCCGACCAAGCTCCGACCCTGGACCCGTCCCGGGCCCATCCTGGCCAGCCCTTCGAACTGCACCTGGCCGTGGCGCGGCGAGAACTTCTGGACACACCCGCCAAACACCTCCGAAACGAAGCCGCCAACGCATCGACGCCATCGTCAGAGAGCCCCTCCGTGCCGCGGGGCCGGTTCTGAAGGGGCCCTGGGACACACAAATCCGCCGACCCTGTCGGCGTGTGCGAGGGGCTTGGCTGTTCGAGTCGTCGTCTCCGTCGGTCGTCGCCTCCGTCGTCCCCTTTCCCTGCAGCTTCCTTCTCAAGCTCGTGAACGAGAGAAAAATCTAGCAGTGTCGTAATCGAGTCGAAGGGAAGCCCCTTCCCTTTGATCCCTTCCCCAGGAGGGGGGGGGGTCCCCGGGGGGGTGGGGGGGCAGATTCGTTTTTCCTCGGGCGGCCTAGAAACCTCGAAAACACTCCAAATGAGGTCCGAATGATCAAGATGGCCCCCGAGACGGCCCAAGAGGGCCCCGAGTCGCGCAAAGATCGGCCGAAAACGCCCAAGATAGCCCCAAGACCGTCCCCGAAGCCTCCAAGACGTCCCAGGCCCCCTCCAAGAGACCCCCAGGAAGCCCCAAGAGGCCCCCACGAGGCTTCCGAGCGGCCCCTAAGAGCTTCCCAAGAGGCCCACAAACTACCCCCAAGAGGCCCCCAAGAGCGCTCGTCGTCGTCGACGTCGTCGTCGTCGTCGCCATTCAGGGTCGGCGGCACTGGCCGTAAGGCCTTCGCAATAAATAGACACGAATAACAGGATGCCCCATCTTTCCCTATATCTTCTGGGTTTCTGTCTTCCCCCCCACTTCCCATATTTTCCAATATTTTCTGGGGAGTCGACGATCAATTGTGTCTGTGTGATTTCTCCCTCCTGAGCTCTGTGGGGCAAGAGCGCTCCTGCCGGGGCGTCCCCCTGCACCCTTCGGGTTTTTCCTGTTGGCACTCTCGGGGACCCCCGGCTGCGGCGACAGGGCCCTGCGGAAGGCCAGAAGGAAGGAACGCCCGACGGCGCAGCGAGACCAACTGGCGCCAGGCCAGGGTGTGGGGGACTTGGGAGGATGAGGGAGGATACCAACTGTCCCTCTGGGTCACAATGCTGGATGCTGCCGGCATCTACGCCCATACGCCTCTGCGACGAGGCCCTCGCTGACGTCTTGAGCACAAGTGCGCCACTAGCGAGAAGCCATGGCCTTGACACTTACGGGCAGGACGGACTGCGGAGGGAGACGACATGACTCGATCCAAGAGGGCGATATGCAGAGACCGAGATACTGGATGGCGATCTGCAGAGGTACGAATGCAATACAGCATAAGATAAGCAAGTGGAGTTATAACACACTTTTGTGGTTCGTGTTCAAGCAGAGTATATTTTTGTGTGTGTGAATTTTCAATGGCTTCCTGGAGGCTTCTCGCTGTCGCGATCCGACTGCCCTCAGAAATTTAATCAGCGCGCGGGGGTCCACGGCCGTGCACGGCGGTGGCGCAGCCGAAAACCAACTGAACAGACAGCGAAATCGAAACCGACTGAAGCCGAATCCACCGAAAGTTACAGAGAAGGGAATACCGACACAACGACCAACCGAACCGAACCGAGCCGAACGCAACCGCCAGCGGAAACCTTTTTCCAACACACCTCCCATGGTCTGAAAAAGGCTCCGGGTACGGTCTCCTAAATGACACAAGATGGCCCCACCGGGCCCAAGACTGCCTTCACGACGGCCCGTCGGCTCAGAGATGGCTCCACGATGGCCCAGGGGCCTCCAAAAAAAACCCGATTGATCTGAATCCATTGAAGGCCCAATTTGTCTTCCGTGTTTTTGTTGTGCATTCGTCTTAGCCCTTGCTCGTCATATGGTCCGGAAAAACCGAAAGGGCCCCGAGCACGCCGAGGATCGCATCGGGGCCCAGGCCGCCACCACGAAGGCCCCAACAGACGATTCACTCTCCGACTGTCCCTTTACGACTGCGACCGCTGACGGATGGAGACATCGGACGTCGACGTATGACCGTGACGACGCACGACAACCGCGAACGCACACGCCCTGCCACCGCTGCACTGGGGACGCCCTGCATGCCTCCGGAGTGCGCCGGGCCGGGTTCTATTCGACGCGGCCCAGGCTGTCCCCAAACAAACGCCGGGCGGCCTGCAGCCGCGGCGGCGGCGTCGCCGCGTCGATGCCGGCGTCCAGCCTGGCCTGCGCCGCGAGGGCAAAGGGCGCCCCGCGGCTGCGGCTGGGGTGACCAGTGGCAACACTGAGACAGAGCGACTCCCGCGACGTCGTGGAGGATGGTGTGGCAACTCCTGGGGGGAATCTTCGCGAGGCGATCAGAACCCATTTGGCCGCATCAGGGGCTGTAAAGCTGGATCAGGCCAGACTGAGCTTCGTATGAAGCCAGATTGGGCAAATTAGTTCCATGGGGATGCCATGGCCGATGCTGAATTCCATTTCCCAGGATTTGCAACCTAGGGATGAAGATGGTCGAACATGCACGAGATGCTACATTGTCTAGTCTAATGCGACTCCACAATATGATTATCGCAAATAGAACGACGCCTAACAACGAAATGCCACAAACATTCGGAGGTCCGCGCAGTTTAGTTGGGTGCTAGGCTGCCCCACGGATACCCCTCCCCCATCGCGCGGAACGGGCTGGAGGCGGCGCTGGAGTCCAACATCGACCCAACTGCTCTGTTTCTCATAATTGCGCGCCCAATGGTGAAGTTCCGACCCATCGGGCCGCGGCAACAGCGGCTCATGCAGCGGACTCCCCGCGAGCGCCAGCCTGCTGCCTCCGACGCCCCCCGCGCCGCCGCCCCCCCGACCCTCTCGCCCCCCGGGCCCCGACCGACCAACGCCTCAACAACCGCCGACCACGACCCGCCGACGACAGCCCACGCACGATGTCCGCCTCCCGTCCGCCCTGTGATGCCCGCCTGCTCTGCGCTGCCCCTGCCGCTCCCCTCCCTCCTCCCTGTCCGCGAGGAGGAAAGTCGGGGATGGACAGACCCCCCTTCAGTAAAACGTGGTCTAGTGAAAACGACCCGAGGCCCAAACCTGGCGGGCGCAAGCCTGGAAAATAGCGGCCGCGGCGCCCTCTCGAGAACCGAAAACGGACAATTCACTTATCGACGTGTCACTGTTGGGGGTTCTGTCCACCCCCGGGAATCGGGAGCGGCGAAGAGGGGGGTGTCCAAGAGGGGGGGGTGCAAATTATGACCGGCGGCATGTGCGCGGCCCAGCGGGGGGGCCAGGGACGTAATGGAATAAGAAGAGGCGCCATGAAATCTGGGGAACTATCATGGCCCCCGCCATGATATCCACCCCCTCCTAGTCATCACCCCCCTCTTTTCCGCCCCCGAGAGAAAAGGAGGAAAGGAGGAAAGGAGGAGGAGGAGCAGGCTCCGGGCCTTCGGGGGCGAGGAGCTCCGGCGGGGCTCGGCGGCCACCACGTCGACCTGCACACTCGTCGGCGCCGGGAGCGCTACATCCCTCGCTCGTCGCCCCCGCTGCCCGCTCTGCGCTTGTTCCAACGGCCGCGAGCCAAGGGACAGCGCCCCGCTGCAGCGCGCGGCCCGCCCTTTCCGCGGCCGTGACCGTGGGCGTGGGCGTGGCCGTGGCCGTGGCCGTGGTCGTGGTCGTGGCCGTGGCCGTGGCCGTGGCGCCGTGGCCAGCCGTCCATCACGTCCTCGTGCGCGCACGAAGAAAGGGTCAGAGGAGCATGAGGAAGACGGCGCGGCAAGTCGAGGGCGGGCACCCCTTCCTGGACAGCACGGCTCGGCTCCAATGCTTGCAACGGTTTCCCTCCACCGATGGCCTCGGCCCTGGAAAGAAACATGTGCCCGTCACCCGCGGCCTCCCTTCGTCGGCGGCGAGCCCTTGGGGGGAGTGAGAAGGAGCGGGCCTTCTCAGCAGGCTCGGAAGTCCCCCGGCCATCGGAGAAGTTTTCGAGCCTCCCCCGAGGACGCGGAGAACTTCTCAGAAGGCCCGAGGGCTTCTGAGAAGTCCCGCCGCCTTCCGAGAAGTCGGGGATGGACAGACCTCCCTTTAGTAAAACGTGGTTTAGTGAAAACGACCTCGGGCCCAAACCTGGCGGGCGCAAGCCTGGAAAATAACGGCTGCGGCGCCCTCTCGAGAACCGAAAAAGGACAATTCACTAATCGACGTGTCAGGGTAGGAGGTCTGTCCACCCCCGAGAGAAGGCCTTCCCCTTCTCACTTCCCCCCCTCGCTCGCCGCCGAGGTCCTCCCCGCTCCTCGCTCTGCGCTTGTTTTGGCCTCCGGAGGTGCTCGTTCTATAGCCACGGCTGGGCGCGGTTCCCAAGGGACGGTCTGGAAGAGATCTTGGCCAGCGGCGAGCGAGGGGGGAAGTGAGGAGGAGCGGGCCTTCTCAGAAGGCTCGGAAGTCCCCCAGCCTCCGGAGAATTTTTCTGAACCTTCCCAGAATTTCAACAAAAACTCTCATAAGGCCGGAACAGTCCTGGACTCCGGAAGTGCTTGTCGTGGCCACGGCTGGGCGAGGCTTGAAACCTTGCCAAGATGGGTTCCAGGAGGGGTCCCGGGGGCCGATCTTGAACAGATTTTGGCTTGCGGGACACGGAGGCGGAGGGTGGGAAGATGGTGGACAGGATTGGAGGACGTGGAGGGAGGGAGATAGAGAAATGGGGAGGAAATGGAAACCTGGAGAAAGGACGCGCTGAGTGCGCTCGCGCAATGTCTGACATCCTAAGTTCCCACCCATCACTTTCCATTGCGCTGACTTTTTTTTCTGTCAGCCGAAAGGTGTCACATCGGACCTGGGATTCCCAAGAGGGCACCGTCGTGCGATGCGCAATCAGAAGAAAAATGGACATGTGTACAATGGAGGAGGAGGATGTGGTGGATGAGCTGGAAGCTGTGCAAGAGGAAATAGAAGAGGAAGGAGGAGGACGAGGAACACCAGCAGCAACAGGAACAGGAATGGGGGGAACGGGGGGTGCAGGAGGACCATGGGGAGGCGGAGGGGAAAAGCAAGGGAAGACGAACATGATAGCAACAAAACGAGGATGCCGAAAAACGGCCATTGCGAACGATGGGTGCCAAGCGCCGATCCTGAAATGCAGCGCGCGCTGCAATGGAAATGCAAATTGGAATGACCCACTACGCTCCGATTGAGAAGCGCCGTACACGATTGTTAGCCAGCGTGGGCCACAGATAATGTGTTTCTATCTGTGTGGAACAGTTTTTGTGGTGCACTTACTACCTGTTCGCAATGAATTGTCAACTTCAGTGCTCGCGCACATATCCCACCCGCCCACCCGCAATTTGGTTTGCAAAGCCCGTGAGGCGGCGATTGCGATGAGGGTGTTGGCTGATGCATCTCTGCGGCTGCGCTAGCCCGCGCGTGCTCGCGCGCGTAGGGGCCTACTAGTTTTGCGCGACCGACGCGGCCGCGAAGGCGCTGACCGCTGGGCACATCCCAGCGGGCACTTCACTGCGAGTCGGCGACATGGGCGTGCGCGGTATCATGGCAACGTCGACAACGGTAGACACAATGATGACAGTGTGTGGGCGGCGAGGGGCGCACTTTTCGCAGCAGACGCAGCGCGGCTTGCTCTGACGATGTAAAGGAGCTTTTAATCCCACGATTGCAGCAATCTGCGGACCACGTCCGCCTCAACACCACAGCGGGTCGAGAGGTGGGAAGGGGGGGGGGAGACGGGAGGGACCTTGAAACCAGAGCCACACTGATTACAGACCGAGAGCAATCGATGGCATAATCTTGCGCTATCAACAGCCCCCCCTGGCACTCACTATCCTGTACACAGAATCATGAGCGTGGGCGGCGGAGGCACGCTTTTTCGCAGCAGACGCAGCACGGCTTGCTCTGACGATTAAAAAAAGTTTTAAATCACACGATTGCAGCAATCAGCGGACCACGTCCGCCTCAACACCCAAGCCCATATCATGCTCTGGGCGGGGGAAGGGGGGGAGAAGCGACTCAGGAGCTCGGCCGCGTGGAGACAACCAATTGGAGGGTAGGCTGAGGCATCATGGGACCACGGCTGTCTGTTGTCCAGAGTGCGCCCAGCGAGTTCGATGTGCGGCTTGCCAGAGAACGAACAATGCCCACTCCTTCCTGCGCAACGGGCCCCTGCGAACTCTTGGAGCGGCAAATGTGAGAACAACGGGGTCGCGCGCTTGCGATAGGGCATGCCGAAAGCACGGTAGTCTACTTGCACGGACTATTTCACGAGCAACTGTTTGAATCGAGGCAAATCCCATAGCATGCTAGACGAAGGATTCTCTATCACACAGGGAACACCACGACTCGATAGAAGATCAAACAACGCGGCCGCCCATCTAGCCTGCCTGTTGCCTTCCAGGACCTTCCGACGATCTGTATCCCAAAGTCCTGGGGGGCCAAACATGCGCCCTCGATCCCGACGTGGCGCAGGCCGCCCTTGCTTCCCGGAGCGGTTGCGGCGCGCGCGGGGCCAATATGCACAGGCAAAGCCGATCCAGCACAGCGCGAGGCAATTTCGCGCAGAGCAAGCGAGCAGATGGTCCCAGACCTGTGCGTGCATGCAATCTTCGAACTTCGAGGAGCTGATCTTCAACTGCGCGTGGAAAAAACAACGCTCTTGCAAGCAGAGCTGATGCCGCGACTGCCTGCCGTTAGTTCGGCCAGAATCCGCATCGGCCAGGGGGCGCTAGGGGCGAGGATCAAGCCGCCTCGCGGCCCCCAGTCTCCCCAGGGTGAAATGGCGTGGCCGCTTCTTACCTTGGGGTCGCTCGGGCCGCCACGCTGCCTAGGAGCAGCGACCCCATCACTTCGAGCCCTCTTGAGACCTCTTGAGACAGCAGTCATGGCGTCCAAGATGTCATGGGCGGGCCCGGGCTTCCCGTGTCTGTTCAGCGACGAGCCCGTCCTCCAGTGGCACCGGGCATTTACGGTCTTGCGACCCCTCCAGCCTGACGGGATGTCGTCGGGCACCCCGCCGTGCCGCAGCTGGTAAAGGCAGGCCCGGGGGGGGCCCGCGCTGCCTCGCCGCCGCGCCGAACTGCGCCGCCACGATCGCCGCGTGCGCTGGGGAGATCAGGTCGGTCGGCGACTTGCCCTGTACATGGGCGGCCAAGCACTCGCCCAGCCAGGTCGGGTGGTCGAGGATCGCCGTCTCGTCCGAGGTCCCCGTCTTGGTGAGCTCCCCGCGCGCGCCCCGCGGGTTGCCGGGCGCCCTCGGGGCCCAGCTGGGTCGGCGCAAGGATCGCGCTCCAGAACTGCAGCTGCCCGACCTCGCGCGAGGGAGCTAGCAGCGCCTGCACCGTCAGCTTCCGTAGAGCACCAAGGCGGATGCACGCGAAGAATGTCGTCGCTACCTGCAGCGCAGCGTCGCGGTGGCCCCGCGTCAGCAACGCTGAAACGGCAGCTCCCAGGGGCTCCCCAGGCACGGGCGCGCGGGACGCTGGGTGCCGGCGTAGCCGCGCAGCCCCCAGTTGACGCGAGGCATCGACTGCGAGCCCGTGCGCCAGGGGTAGGTGTCCTTCGCCGCGGCGACCAGGATGGTCGCGTCGGCCCTCGTGCACTCTGCCTCTAGCATCAGGTCGAGGAACTGAAGCACGCGCACCTCCATGTCCTCGACAGTCGTCGGCTCCTCGCCGGCCTCCAGCAAGAACTCCTGGAACTCGTCGGAGTACTCCCTGTAGCCGACGCGCGTCCCGGCGGGCGCCGAGGCCTGCTCGCGCCTGGAGAGCACCTCGGACGAGGCGGGGCTGCTGCGGCCCGGCTCCAAGGCGCGCGCCAGCCGCGCGCGCAGCCGAGGCGGCGCCGCCGCGCTGCTCGCCGCAGGCCGCGCCCGCGCCGAAGGACGGGCGGCGCTCGCCGCAGGCCGTCTGCAGGCAGCTGGCCTCTTGGCGATCGCCCGCCTGGCGCGCAGGGGCGGCGCGCGCTCTGTGCGCTGGCGCGGGGTCTCAGCGCCCTACAGGCCCCTCGTCGCCGACGCTCTTGGCAGGCGGGCCGCCCCGCGTGGAGTGGCGGAGTCGAGCGGCCCTCGCCTCCGCGAGGTGGCGACTCCAGCCGCGCTCAGCGGGCCCAGCATGCACCCGCGAGAGGCCCTCAAACGTTCTCGAAGCCTCGTAGGCTGGCTGCCATTCCGACGGGATCCAGCGGAAGTGCGGGCCGATGTTGGTGGCCAGAGTCAGAGCCGCAAGGCGACGGTTCAACTGCAGCATGCACTGCGAGGGAGAACGACCCCTGTCAAAGCAGCAACAGACCCCGAAATTGTCGATCAGGAACAGATGGCGATGATGATGATGGCAGGGGTCCGTGGCGAGACGGCGTAGTGCCCATAGCATGGCCCTCCCCTCCTTCAGCCCGATGTGTTCGATGTGCCGATACGGCCCCTTGTAGATCACCCCATTCCGCCCCTCCTTCTGAAATGGATGGCGAGGCACCTCTGGGGGCCCTTCGACTCTGGCCCACCCATCCAAGACACTGTTGTTGAGGACGGACGCGGGGTCGGTGATTTCGGAGCAGTCGTCGAGAGCTCTCCTTCGGAGAGCCCACTCTTCGGGTTGTCGGCGCCTGAACCTCCACTTCTCATGCCACTTCCCGAGCGCAGCAAGATCAGACTCCATTTTTCTCTCGCGCGCCCCGAAGCCCGTAGTCGAGGCATCGGTGGCCGTCACGGTCGACAACCAAGGCCTGTCCAACTGGCTCCCAAGCAACGCGCAGGCTGCCGAGAAAATCCGAACCATGTATCTTCAAGAGCGCCACACACGACACGGCCTCATGTAGCGATCTCTAATGCAATCATATGAGGCGCGAGGATCTGACATCCCCGCACGGTTGAAAGCGGCAGCAACCGCGCAATGCCCGACCACGACCTCGACTTGTCTGCCCGTAACGATGGGGCCGCTAGCCAGCCATTGAAGAGCACCTCGAAGGATCCACAGCATCTGGCCCGAGCGTCGCGTGACAGGCGGGTGTCCGCCAACGTCAGCTCCCAGGATAATCGGCTGTGAACAAGTGTCTGAGACCTCGCGCATGCTGAAGCCCTCGTGGGCGACGCGGGCCACGACGCGATTGCGCAGCTCGGTCGCCTCGCCCTCCTGCGCACCCAGCGCGTTGATGTAGTCCGAAAAGGCAGCTCGACTGGGCCGGAATCCAAGGGCGGCAGCGGCCAGGCCCCCAGGTCAACCGTGCCGTCAGGCACCGCCGCCCGGCGCAGCACTTCCAGGTGGGCGCGCTGCGCCAGCCAGAAGCTCCAGCTCCAGCCCATCGGGAGCACCACCAAGCAAGGGTAGACACGGCCGCGTCCAGCAATGCCCTGGCCGTTGATGTCCTGGGACAGCCCTAGCTCGAGCGACGCCTTCTCGGGCGCCAACGGCAAGCAGAAGTAGTTGCTCAACTGGCCGATGCCGCCGCACTGGCAGAAACGCGCCTCGATGTCGGACGAGGCTGCGAGAGCTCCTGCCCAGGCTCCAGCTCGATGGCGCCCATGGCCTCAGAAGTACCGATCTCGACCGTCGGAGCGTAAGAAAAGAGGGTGTTAGCAAGCCGACAATCTAGAACAAGTCTCTGTCTTCCGTTCTTCTTTGACACGAAAAAGGAAATGGCGAGACCTTCGCATCTCCGACGCCACTCCGAGAAGACGCCCATCCATCTAGCGCCGAAGAGAATCCACGTAGGCCTTCCTGTCAACCCGAAAGTTGACGTCGAAATAGGGGCGAGAAGGCGCGCTCGCCCTGCGCTCGGCCACGACGTCCGGGCTCGCGAGGATGAGGTTGTCGAATTTATTCAGCACCTGCCGAGCATCATCGCCCAACGCTTCCGCGAGGTCCACCGGGTCACGCCCAGAGGGAGGAAGAGACAACCGAGCAGCATCATATGGTTCCACTGTGCAGCCGTCTCCTCCAAAATCCACACGGGGTCCCAGAAGCTGAGCCGCGGCTTCATGGGGTAGAAGTTGGTCAAACTTCTGCCAGGCCTCCCTGGCGGTGCGCAGCAAGTGCGTCGATGCGCCGAGAGCTGCGCTGGGCTCGCCGGCTCCGCCGCGTCGCGCTCGCAGCCGTTAAAAGCGTTGAACGCGGCCACCGTGTCGTCTGCGTCGTCTAGGGCCAGCCGGCCGAGAACAACGTACTCACTCGCTGTCACCCAGCTAACGATGATCCTCTCGTGGTTAGAGATCGCCCCCATCATATCGCAGGAATGCAGAGGACCCCGCGGCGAGCACCGCCATCTCAGCCCTGGATGATTACCCCGTTCTTGCCCTTGCCCTTCGGACTCGAGCTCGAACCTCCAGTGATCGCAAGGGGCGTCCCAGCGGACTCGGCAGGCGGGACGGCGCCCCTGACCACACGCGCCAGCACGGGCAGCGGCTCCCGCCGCCACGCCAGGCACCAGCTGCACAGCCAAGCCCCCAGCGCCGCGCCCAGCGGCAGCCCCACCAGGCACGCGAGCAGGACGGCCCCCGTTCCCCAGCCGACGGGCGGGCACACGGGGCACACGGGCGCGAGCTCGGCGGGCCCGCACCTGTTGAGCTGCGACTGGAGCAGCTCGAGCAGCCCAGGCTCCACCACCGGGTCCGAGCAGTGGCAGTGAAGCGGCTGCGGCGCAACCCAATGCCCACGCCAGGTGCCCTGCACGTTGGATATCACACCGTGGAAGTATGCCGTGAGGAGACTCATAGACAGGAGAGACCTTGAAACCAGAGCCACAATGATTACAGACCGAGAGCAATCGATGGCATAATCTCGCGCTATCAACAGCCCCCCCTGGCACTCACCACCCTGTACACAGAATCATCGCGGTGCTGGCGACGATGATGGCAGCGGTGGTGTGTATACATGTATATACATACACACATAGGTGTAGAGAGCAAGACAGAGAGAGAGAGAGAGAGGAATATAGAGAACAGAGAAAAAGAGTGTGAGAGAGAGAGGGAAAGAGAAATAAAGAAAGAAAGAGAGAGAGAGAGAGAGAGAAACAGAGAAAACTTAAGAAACATAGAGGAACTACATACATACAAACAAACAACACACAATATGGGATACGTAGAGGGTGGGAGAGACAGAGACAGAGACTGACATATGGATACATATATATATATATGTCGATAATCAGAGAGAGAGAGAGAGAGAGAGAGAGAGAGAGAGACAGAGAAAGAGAGAGAGAGAGAGAGAGAAAGAGAGAGAGGGATATATATCGAGAGACATATAACAAAGAGAAAGAGAGAGAGAGAGAGAGAGATAAAAACACAACAATAGAAGAAAACAAACAAACAGAGAGGGAGAGAAAGAGAAAGAGAGGTAAAGAGAGAGAGAGAGAGATTCAGAGTAACATTGAGAGAGAGAGAGAGAGATAGTGTGAGAGAGAGAAAGAGAGAGAAAGAAAACACGAGAGGGAGAGACAAGCGATAGAGAGAAAGAGAGAGAGACAGAGAGAGAACATCAAAAACGCAAACACCGAAACATGGATGCGGGGCCCCCGAGCTCGGGCAGCTGCTGGCCGCGAAGACTGCGCGGGCCATTTGGGCGGGGCTGCTGGCCAGCTCGGCGGCGGTGGAGGCTGGGCTGCAGATGGCCGACCTTCTGAACTGAAGGGGCCCCAGGACACACACACACACACACACACACACACACGCACACACACACACACCGACACACACACACACACACCACACACCACACACCACACACACAACACACAACACACACACACACCACACACACACCACACACACACACACCACACACAACACACACACACAACACACACAAACACAACACACACAACACACAACACACAACACACACACACAACACACACACAACACACAATACACACAACACACACAACACACAACACACACACACAACACACAACACACACAACACACAACACACACAACACACACAACACACACACGACACACACACAAATGAATACACACAAATGAATAACTATGTTCCCCATATTTTCATTATTTTTTCTCTCCCCCTCCCTTCCCATATTTTCCCATATTTTCTGGGGAATCGGCGATTCGTCGTGTCAGTGTTGCTTTTTTTTTCCTCCTGAAGATGGCCGACCTTCAAGACGGCGAAGCTGCGACTGCCGCGTCGCCGCCCCCGCGGCCTGCACCTGCCCCGGCCGACGCAGCTTCGCCGTCTTGTAGGTCGGCCGTCTTCAGGAGGAAAGAAAAAAACACGAAATATGGGGAAATATGGGAAGGGGGGGGGGATACAAAAACCCTCCAAAAAATTGAAAGCATGGGGAACATCTTTATTTGTGTGAGTTAATTTGTGTGTCCTGGGGCCCCTTCAGTTCAGAAGGTCGGCCGACACTGGCACCGCCGCTTTGCCCTGGACCGCGCGGGGCGGCGCCGCGCGCCCTGCAGGCCACCTGTAAGCTCTCCCCGCCCAGCGCTGACGAACGAACAACACACACCCATACCCATAAGGGCGGTCGTTGGGAGGAGGCACGAACGAAATGGGTACAGGAAAAAATTGGCACGATGCCCAACAGCAGTTCCTGTTCATTTGAGCAGGGCTCGCTGTCCGCGCCGCCGCGGCCTGTGTCCATTTGAGACACACGGCCGCCTGCCCAACGGCGGCCGCTGTTGGTTTGGGACAGCATTTGTTTGACGAGCGAGCAACAAACACCCATACCCATAAGAGCGGTCGCTGGGAGGAGGACTCGCTCTGGGTATGGGTGCGGGTTGTCGGACCCTGGGGAACGCTCCCGTTCGAGCGGGGACCCCCATCCGACAACACGTACCCATAGCCCTCCCCGACCCCCTATGGGTATGGGTGTGTGCTGCTGGTTCGTCAAGAGCGGCGTGGGGCTCTCAACTCGACGCGCCTGGCAAAACAACCGGGGGCATCGACCTGGACAGCTGCGCCTGTGACGGGCCGCCCGGCCCCGCCGGCGAGCTCGGCGACGCAGGCGCCGCGATGCCACCCCAACAGCGCGCGGCGGCGAATCCGCCGACACACGTGGTCGAACGCGGCGTCGGCGGGGTGACGAGGCGTGTTCTCCACAGGGGAATTTTTGACGAAATATGAAATATAGTTAAAACGTATCATAAAATTATGTTTTCAAACATTGTGGAAAATCGTCCCCATATTATTTTTTGACTATTTTTGACTTTCCCCTCTGTAGAGGGACAGGCCCGACTCAAAGCCAGCCCAAACGCCGCCCTGGCTGGCGCCGCAGGCGTGGAGGCAACCCCGTGGCGAACGACCGCGGCCCGCGGCGCTGCGCTGCCGGGCTCGGCGCGGCGGTGGAACCCGACTGCCGGGGGCGCTTCGGTGGCTGCAAGCCCTGCCTCTGGAGCCCGCTTGCGGGCGCGCTGACGCGACGGTTCTGGTTGGCGCGGGCCCGGGCCGGCCGCCAGGCCCGCCGAGCCGCCAGGCCGGGCGCCCGACGCCTTCTCTGCGACCCCCGCGCGCGGCCCAGGGGGCCCCGCTGGCCGGTGGGGGATGCCCAAGGTATTTTTTCAGGGGGTTTTCCGAAATTCCGCCCGGAATGGCGCAACACTGTCGCGCTGGCCGCCGAACCCCACCCAAGCCGAGCCGGTCGCGCCAAGCTAGCTGGCCGCGGTGCGCGCGAGCACGCGCGGGCTATTGTGACCTTGTCGATGCGCGAGCCAGCGCCGAGCAGTCATCGCAATCGCTGCCGCGTGGGTTTTGCAAACCAAGTTGAGGGTGGGTGGGTGGGTGGGGCGATTGCGCGAGCAGTGGGGCTGATCGTCCCCAGTTCCCCAACATCCATTGCACCACATGGACTGCACCGAACACATTGGACCACGTGAGTATATGTACACACATGCATACATATATACATATATATGTATACATAGGTGTGTATATATACACATAGATATAAAGACATATACATATACATATACATTTACATATACATATACAAATACATATACATACACACATATCTATATACATATATATATATATATAATATGTATTTGTATATACATATGTATACACACCCTATATATATATATATATATTATGTATGTGCGTATAAATAAGTGGGTGTATATATACATGTGTGCACCGCATAAAAATGCACTACATATGCTGCGCAGCGTATATCGCACATCGAAGATGGTTGCATACAGGTCGCACGCACATAATATAATAAACCGGGGCGGCCCCTGGGGGTCCCCAGGCGAAAAGTACCCCGGCAAGGTCCCGGCAAGTCCCCGGCACGGTCCCGGCAAGATCGGGCCAGAGATGCTGGAGCCCTGTTACAGGGCCCCAGGACGGGCCAAGAGGTCCCCAAGAAACCTCCAAGACGGTCCAAGAGGGCCCCGAGACGGCCAAAGATCGCCCGAAGACGCCCAACAGGGCCCCAAGACAGCCCAAGAGGCCTCCAAGACGCCCTAAGGGCCTTCCACGAGGCCTTCGAAGAGGGCCCCAAGAGGCCAAAATCGTTGATTTTCATTGTTTTTTCTATGTTTTTTGCGTTCTGGCTTTTTCGGCTTCCGGACGCTCCAAGACGGCCCAAGAGGCCCCCAAGTCCGCTCCAAGACGGCCCACGAGGCTCCCAAGACGGCCCCGGAACGGCCCAGGAGGGCCCCCAAGACGGCCCAAGTGCCGCCCAAGACGGACCAAGAGGCCCCAAGACGGGCCCAAGAGGGGCTCAAGAGGGGAACCGAGAACTGAAAAATCGAGCCCTCCGCCCCAGAAGGCGCCCAGGAGGCCCCAAAAAGGCCCCAAGAGGCCCCCAAGAGGCCCCCAAGACGCCCCAAGAGGCGCCCAAGAGGCCCAAAAGAGGCCCCAAGAGGCCCCAAAACGGCCCTCAAGAGGCCCCCAAACTCGGCTAACCCACAACGGTGCGACAATATGGGCCGGCGGAATGAGCGAAGCGATTAAATAAACCATATGCTTGGGGTCTACGAGGACTAACGCAATTATAACTCTGTTGTGCAACGATGGCCGCCGTCCTTCTTCATGTGCTTCCATTGCTACATTCCGGGGGGGGGGGGTGCGCTTTTGACATTGCAGCGACGGTGAGGAAACAACGAACCCATCAATGACACTGGGCCTAAAACAACAACTTGAAGTAAAACACCGGCGGGACAAACTACCCTGTGACGTGCCCAACCCACTTGCGTCTCGCCCAATTTGGAATGGCAGCCGACAGTGAAGGTACCATCATTTGCCGCGCGAGCCATATGGGAACGCGCGCGTTAGACAGCTCGCTGGACAGTAACAGAAGGACGAGGATTCAGGCCCTAGGCTCGAACAGAACATGGGGGCGGCGACGAAGGGCATTGAAAGAGGGACGGGCGCGGGCGAATCCGAACAAAAACAGCGCGGCTGCAAAAGGGAGACGGTTGAAGGAAAAGGGGGCGACGACGAAACAGACGGAATGGGCGAAAAAATGTAGCGATTTTTTCCAGTGGCGCGCTGGAAACGCAGCGCGGCCCGCGCAATCGCTCTGGCACTCCACGAGATCAGGTCTTCATAGCCAATGCACGGGAGCGCGCGAGGCCGAGCTCGCGCGCCAGCTTCTCCGTCTCTTTCGCGCACCTGTGAGCGCGGGGGCTAAAATGCCCGTGGGCGCGCCGCCAAGTCTGCGGGTGGCCCGCGGGCATGATCCAGGCTGGGGTCGCGCGTCGTCGTGGGGTTGTCCTCCGTCGCCGCCCTGGACAGCATCGCGCAGAGATGCAGCCAAAGGTCGCCCATCGTCTTCTCGTCCGTGACTTCGCTGTGCATGGCCCGGCCGTGGCAGGCCGTGCGTCGGGGCCTCGGCATGAGTCTGCATGAGACGCCCCCCCGCCGGGCCCCCCAGCAACCCTCGAAAGTGGCGACGGTTTCGCGCTTCGCAGGCCCCCGGGGATGGCGGGGTCACGCAGGGCGGCGAGGCAAGAGGCCGGCTGGCAGGCAGGCGTGAGCGAGGCAAGAGGTAGCAGGGAGGACCGGATGGAGGTGGGCGGGAGGGAGAAGAGGTGCGGCAGTGCTCTACTCAAAGCGAGAACCCAACACACGAGGGAGGGGCAACTCGGCCCAAGCATGGCCTCGAGATGCCCCTGGGCTGGGCCTGCTAGCCTGACCGTTTGGATGGCGCGTGTTAGAGCCCGAAATTCCATTGCGACGCGGTCTACGGCTTCGGATTCAAAAGTGCAAGCATGCATGATTGATCGTAATGTTCGGGGGCTCGGCGACCCCCAGGATCCACGCTGCCGCTCGGACCGCCAGGCCAGGGCGAACAACGCGCCACTGGACCAAGATGTGAGGTTTGAGGATCAGGGGGGGCGAAGAGTTTTGGACTGGGACTCAGAGGTACATGGCCAGGTTGGCCAAGTGGTCTGCCTCATTGTTCTTCTCGCGCGGTCGCCGTGCCACTGGGTCCATGGAGCGCGGGGGCGGCCGCTCCACAGAGAGACCTGCCAAGAGTTCGAGCGGGTCCGAGAGGAATGCCCGCGTGTCCGAGTTCAGGATACTGGGTAGCAAGACGCATGCGTTCTGGGGCCGTCGGTTGGCTGCCCGGGGCCGCTCGCTAGCAGGCGAGGCGGAATGGATCCGCCCCCAGGCGCGCGGAGCGCACCAAGGTCGGCGCCGAAGGCGCCAATTCAAAAAATCCGCGCGGGCCTTCGAAGGTTCGTGCTTGCGCCGCATGGTCTTCTTCGAGGGAGGCCGGTGCGGCTCGAGCGGAAGTCGGTCCGCTCCCCGTCCCCTGCCCTCTGACCATCCGCTGCAACCCCCGTCCGCCACCCGTCCCCCTGCCTCATGCCACCCCTATCGGGGATGGACGGACCCCCCTCTAGTAAAACGTGGTTTAGTGAAAACGACCTGAGGCCCAAACCTGGCGAGCGCAAGCCTGGAAAATCACGGCCAAGGCGCCCTCTCGAGAACCGAAAACGGACAATTCACTAATCGACGTGTCACTGTTGGGGGTTCTGTCCACCCCCGACCCTACCCTTCACGACCTCCCCCCGTCATTATCCCTTCCTTACCTTCCTCCCCTATCCCCTTTCCTGCCTCATCGACTCGCCGTCCTCCTCGTCCTCCTCCTCCTCCTCCTCCTCCACCTTCCACGGTCCCATACATCCATGCTGGTCCAGCCCTCTTCACGCCAAAACCTCTCTCTATTGGGACCTCAACGTTCACTTCCGCTGGCTTTCGCCACCCGTCCGCTGGCGGAGCCACCAATGTTTTGCTCCTGTTGTCTTCCGCGGGCCTTCCGACAGCCTTCGCCTGACATGGGCAGTTTTTAATACATATGAGTTTTCAACGCATAGAACATACAGGATTTTTAATGCATGATTGATTCATGAATAAATCTATGCATGAACCCATCGTTGTTTTGAATACTAAATCCTTGCATCGTTAATACATGATTAACTCATGAATAAATCTATGCATGAGCTCATCGTTGTTTTGAATACTCAATCCCTGCATTTCTAATACATGATCCGCACGCGGAGCCTGTATTGAAAGCCGGCACCGGAGGCAGACGGTCAGCGCCAAGCTCGTCGAGAGAAAGGCCCACACTGGAAACGCAGCATGGCACATTCGGGCGCATGCGGCCCCCTGTGGGACCGTGAGTTTCTCCTCGATCCCTGAGAATAGGGGGCAAACAAACCTACCTCGATTTTGACCACCCTCGCTTCCAAGAGATACCAAGCGATGCCAAACTACGGCCTGTACTGGTCAGGCCGCTTGACGAGGAGGCGCGTGGTATGACTTGGTTTTGCCTGGAAGCGAAAGCGGGGTAGGTAATTCACGCTCTGAATTTTTCCTCGATCCCTGAGAGTGGCCAAGCGCCGGGGGTGGTCTCACTCCTGGAGTTGCCGGGGCAATCGTCGCTGAGTCAAAAGCTTCCAGCCGACCAGGAGACGACACACATCCAGAAACGGCTGAACTCACATCCGCTGGGTAGTTCGTTCACTCGACTGCCAAATAGATCTGACACCTTTTCCTCTCCACCTCTCTTTTCACCAATACCATCCCTCATGCAGAGACACCCCGAAGGGCCTCCGTGGGCTGCTCACGAAAATGTTCAATCTGTTGACTCTGCGAATACTGCGCCGGAGTCATCGCAGACCGTGTGGATGGCGAAGTGAAGACCTATGAACGGGATCGGATCGGTTCGGGCCCGCGGGAGTTTGCCTGCTGCTGCTCATCGCCTGCCAAGCTACTGACTACCGAGAGTGACACAGGGAAACTGGACGAGCAGAGGAGCGTAGTGAACGGAGGGAACACTCCGTTGGAACGGGGCGCTTTTTAGTGCTGGGGGCACATGGGGGCGAGCACAATAAAGGGCAATTGAAGCACGTCGCAACCTATGGACTGGAGAGGACGGAGAAGGGAACCAGCAACAATGCATAGAGGAAGAGAAGCGGGACATGGGGGATCGGGGAAGGACGCAGGGTGGGTGGGTGGAAGGAGCACACAAAGCATGTCGGACGATGTGAGGGGAAGGGAATCACGACGAGGGGAATGAAGGAATAGTCCATTTTACATTCACCAGACATCAAGACTAATGGGCAATGTGCGCGAGCGGGGAGGGGGGACGAGGGAATAATCATCGCGCGTGAGGAACAAAAAAGGAATGCGGAAGGACAGACGAAGAGGGGTACATAATTACTCGGAGGAGGAACAAAATACCCATTCCTCAACCCTTCGCCAATTTTCCCTTTTTTGGGCCTCCTGGGAGGATCTCGTCGTCAGCGCTGGATTCGCCACCCCGGGACAGATCCCCACATGCTACCAAACATCACCAAGCAAATCTGATCCGTTCAATCTATCCACGCCGAAGAGCCTCTGCACGCGTCCTAATCGCGCGCTTGCTGAGCTGATATTGGCACAAAAAGGAAATGCGACCAAAACAGAGGGGAGGGCGCCAGAGGAGGGATGATGTGCACATGTGCGAAGTTGCGCTGGACGCGCTGGATTGGTGTCTTTGTTCCCATGCCTTGCCGAAAAACGATCGGCGGGACCAACTCACGGGGTTAGCGTCGACATGCCATCGGCGATACATTGCCGACTGATGGGCGACAGGCCCCCAGCACGTAGCAGGGCTGGGTGAACTACCGGACCCCATCGGCGATGAATGGGCGATTGGAGATCGATGCGGCCCGATCCTCCGCCTCCTCCTCCTCCTCCTCCTCCTCGTCCTCCGCCCCCTTCTCGCTTCTCGCAGCTGATGCTCACGCCAATCCCCTCGTTGTCGTGATGCCGTCCCCGCTCCTCCTCTCCCTTCCTCCTGCCCTCCACCTTCCTCCTCGGGGGGGGGTTTGGCATGAACCCAAGCTCTGCGGCGAGCTGTTTGGCCTCATCCCTGGATGTCTCCGCTCTCTTGTCGAACTCGCTTGCCCCGACCAGGGTGAAAAGGGGGGGGCGCGCGGAGAAGAAACAGGGGAAGGACGAGGGCGGGGAAGGGGTAGGGGGGGCGATGATGAGGAGGAAGTGGAGCAGGAGGAGGGGGGGAGAAATAAAAAGAGGGGGGTAAGTGAGACCAGAACGGCGGGCGAGAGGGGAGTGTCCGTCAGGGCGAGGAAGAAAAGGGTAAGGAAGGACAAGCTAAACAGATTATCATGCGGGGTCCCCCCGTCGGAGTAATTACAAGTTGCAGATGACCCGCTCGGATTGCCAACGCGAAGTGCGGGTCACAAGGCCCAAAGGTGGCGACACTTACAAGTTGCCGATGACCCGCTCGGATTGCCAGCGTGAAGTGCGGGACCCATAGGGAGGGGTTCCCGCCTGAGACTTCCTCGCAATTCAATCACAGACGCCCCTGCTTGATACGTCCTCCAAGTCCAGGCCCGAGGAGCCCAAAAATGGCGACAACTAAAAGTTGCCGATGGCCCGCCCGGATTACCAGCATGAGATGCGGGACCCATGAGGGGGCCCCCCCGCCCGAGACTTCCTCGCAATTCACTCGCAGACGAGGCTCTCCCGCTTGATACTTCCTCCAAATTCAAGCTGGGGAACACCAACAATGGCGACAATTACAGGTTGCCGGTGACCCGCTCGGATTACCAACGTGACATGCGGGACCCTTAAGGAGGGGGCTCCCGCCTGCGACTTCCTCGCAGCTCACTCGCAAACGAAGCCCACGCTTGATGCTTCCTCCAAATTCAAGCCTGAGGAGCCCACAAATGGCGACAGTTACAGGTTGCCGATGACCCGCTCGGATTACCGACATGAAATGCGGGACTCGTAGGGAGGGCCCCCCCGCCTGGGACTTCCTTGCAATTCACTCGCAAACGAGGCTCCCGCTTGATACTTCCTCCAAACTCACGCCTGAGAACCCCAGAAGTGACGACAGCTACACGTTTCCGATTGCGGGACCCATGCGGAGGGGTCTCCCGCCCGCGACTTTTGCAATTCACTCACAGACGAGGCTCCCGCTTGATGCTTCCTCCGCATTCAGGCCTGGCGAGCCCAAACGTGACGACAATTGCAGGTTGCCGATGACCCGCTCGGATTACCAACATGAAGTGCGGGGCCCATAGGAGGGGGCTCCAGCCTGAGACTTCCTCGGGTGACATAAGCGAGCGACGGTGATGAGTGGGTGAATGAGTGAGTGGGTGGGTGGGTGGGTGAGAGATGATGATGAGTGGTGATAAATGCGATGATGATGATGATGATGGTGGAGGAGGAAGCACGGAGTAGGAGAGGAGAGGGAGGAGGGAGAGAGAAGAGATCCTGCGCGGCGGTGTGCAGAGAAAACAAGAACCCCACTTAGGATGTGGGGAAACAACTACGTTTCACAAACGCAGAAAAAAAGAACTTTAGTATATCGGGAACGGCTGGGGTAAAACTGCAAACGGAAATTTCGATGTTCCCATGCAAAATAGGGCGCGGGGCTCCAGGAACGAGGGCGGGGCGCAAATTTGCCCGTGGGACTGGGCCCTGTCGCCGCCGTCGCCGCGATGTTCGTCGTCGTCGCCGTCGCCGTCGCCGTTGCCCCCGTCGCCGTCGGCGCAGACGCCGCAGTCGCCGTCGCCGTCGCCGTCGTCGTCGTCGCCGCGACGCCCGCGCAGTCGCGTTATTGCCAGCGGCGGGTCGCGCGCGACCGCGCGCGCCATTGCGCCCGCATTTCCGCTCCAAGGGCGCTGGCCCGGGCGGGCGTCGCGTTCTTTCTTCCGCCCGCAACTTTTCTGAAATAACGGTGGGGGACTTGCACCTCTGATCTTCCACTCTTGGGCTCCTTCAACTGGCCCCAGTGCTTCGACGTCGATGGCGACGCAGCTTTTCGCCCATTTCAGCGTTGTAACATCCTGGCCCAGGCAGGGGTTGCCCCGGCAGCTGCATGGGCTTTCCTGGACCTCCTGCCCCCCTTCGGTCACGAAAAACATCGTTGGCGTCCGTGGGTCAGCGGGGGGCGACGTGGCCCTTCCCCCCGAGTGCGTAATTTTCCTTCTCGTTGATTGGGACTTGCCCGCTTTGCCTCCCCCTTTCCATCCCAGTCCTCGACCTCCCTGGTATCCGCGTAGGGCTTTCTTTGCGCCCTGCAGTGTTGTGGCTTCCTGGGCAAACCGACGTGCCCTGATGACCTCCCTTGTGCCCCCCTTGTCTGCTTGCCTTGGTACCCCTTGGCCCCTTCGTCTTCCCCTTTTCCACTTCCTTGTCCTTTCGTGGTCTGTTCGGTGGCTCAACCCTTGGCAGATGTGCCCGTGTCTTCCACAATTGTAACGCGTCGGTCTTCTGCCATTGCCAATTCCTGCGCTTGCTTCGTTCGCGTCGCCGATTCCGCCCGTGCCCTCAACGTTCCATGTTCGCGAATTACCGATTCTGCCGTAGCAGCCGGGGTTATCTACGCTGGCGCCCCAGTCACCGCGCCCCTCATCGTTAACTTGGCTCATCGTTAACTTGGCGCCCCTCCAAAGAATCGTTGCGTTCCGTGTCGGCGCCCAGTTTTACCCCCCATTGCCCCATATTCGCGCTTTAAGGAAAATGCAAGTGTCAAGGCTGAACGATCATGGCGTCTCGTAGCGAACCTGTCGCCAATTGTCGATGCAATCGCCCGCGTGAGCCGTGATCATCCTCAGCGCAGTAACCCTGGGTGGCAATGGTCGCGAGGTTGCATGCCCATGCGTTCCCGAGGGCTCTGCGCATGCATTCCATACGGCTTTTCAATGTATGGCCAAATTCATCTTGCGAGAGTGTGGCTCCATCGACGGCAGAATACTATTTTCATATCTTCTGGTCGTCCATCAAAACGTCGCCGTCATGTAAGCCCTTCATGTTTTCACGTGGCTTCGTTTCATCCGTCATGGCATCCAGCATATGCCAGGTACCCCCATCTAACTCGGCATGGTCGTCTTCATCTACGCCTCATTCTACGCTTTCGTATTTTATCTTTCTGTTCAGCGACGCCTTGGTGTGCTTGCTCCGTGTTAACATCCTGGTCATGACCTGTATCAGATCATCCTCTTCGTCATCGGGCAATGCCCCTCCATGGGTGCGATTTTTTGAACGTTTCCCGCTCACCGTGCTGCACTTGGGCGAGCGCATTCAACAACTTGTCGCCCCATCCCCTTGAATGTGGTCCAGCCCCCCGAGAAAATTCGCAACTGTTGAACCGCCATGTATTCGCTGACGGGCTTGCCTCCAGCTTCTCCGGCCCTGGCGCTTCCAACGCAGCGCATTGCCTGAACGAGCGTGGTGAGGTGCTCCGGGGCGTCCGCTTGCTGTTGGAGTTATCACCTGACGTGTTCTGTAAAGTTATTGGGCCGTCCTGATGCTCCGTGTTTCGCTGTGATCGAAAAAGAACCTCATGCCTTGATGACTGGCCTGCAACGACGCGTTCACATACCTGAAATCTCCGTTCTTGGAACCAGCATTACGCAATTCCGCGATTCGGCTCGTGCGCAGGTTGTACCAGACCTCTCGGACCTCCTGAAGCTTCACATCGGATCCTAGGACGGTCGCGCCAGGTTTCGGAGGAGCCGCTGCGGTTGCCGAAGGGGCGTGCTTCGCGGTGTTACCACGCGCACTGAGGCACGTGGCTTCGAAACACGGGCTCCGCTACCATGATACAGTGGTGAGTGCTACTTTATCCGGAAGCATGTGGAACTTGAGCCGACGACAGTGGCGCACAAACGGAACCAACACGGCGTGAGACTTCCTACGCTCCCAATGCACGAAACATGAATGCACCTTGGAAGACCGATCACCCAACCGGAGCGCTACAATCTGCCACGTGCGTCTCCTTCTCGTCCTCGTCCTCGTCCTCGTCCTCCTCCTCTTCCTCCTCCTCTTGCTCCTCGTCCTCCTCCTATTTCCTCACCCATGCAGACCTTCTTCTTGGAGGAGGAAGATTTAAGAGTAGTATAGAAGAGCAGGGGGAGGATAGGAAGAGGATGAACGGGATGAGGATGGCGAGGAGGAGGGAAAAGGGGAGGAACTTGTTGGGCGGGGCGAGGGGAGGACGGATGGGGTGCGGGGGTGGGGCGGAGAAGGACTGAGGGGATGGGGTGGGGATGGAAGGGGGGTGGAAGAGGATGGATGCAGAGGGGGGTGGGGGATGGATGGAGGGGGGGGGGGGGCGAGAATGAAAAGGAGAAGCGAAGGAGGAGGTCTCGGCACCCCCCCGTGCGCACACCGCGCTGTTCCCCCTCTCGAGAACCCACGGCGCCTGACGCTGGAAGCTCGACACGACCTCGTGGACCTGGTCGAGCGCCATCCTGGTGGCCTGTGCGCGCCATGTGGGGGAACAATGATGAAAGGGGCCCTGGGACACACAAGTATACACACAAGGAACAGGATTCCCCATATTCTTCGATCTGTTTTTGATTTTTGTTTTCCCCCCACTTCCCAGATTTTCCCATACTTTCCTGGGAGTCGACGATTAATTGTGTCTGTGTGCTTCTTTCCCTCCTGACATAAGAAGCTGCACGGACGTAACTTTCGGAGGTCCGCGTGGAGGTCTTGGGTCGGCGCTGGATCGATCGCCCTGGCGGCATCTCCAGAAGCGCCCCTGGCACGCGGAGGACGCCTGGCAGGGGTCAAACGGCGGTCCAAGAAATCAGCGCAGACCTCCGAACAGATGTGTTTGTGTAATTCGTTTTCCTGATTCGAACCAGGGCGGGAGAAACCAAGACCTCGAGCGCCCCGTGCAAAATCGAGGATCGAGACGCGACAGTTGGTTGTCTTTCTCTGGGGGGGGCGTCCTGTCGCCATGGCTGGACTTCGGGAGATCGGTTTTGAAGAGGAAAGCCCACGCCGAGGGTCTTGAGGGAAGCCTTCTGTAAATGAGGTGGGGATTACTGCAGCATGTATCTTGTGATATTGGGCGCGCAATTCCAAATCATGTGCCGTATTACCTTTCTCTCGCGCCACGCGGCCGCCCCAGCCGGTCAAATCTGGCCGACGGAGTTGTTGGTCATGGTCTGCCGATGAATGAACTTGCGCCTCCTCCTTATCAACACGTTTCTTATTCCTCCTCCTCGAAGCGTCCCGCTTTTTCATGCGCAGGCTGATGGGCGCGCTGGTGCGCCCGTAGCGTCGGGCGCCCGCGGCGGGCCGCGGGCAGGCAAGGCATGCACCATGTCAAAACAGACAACGAGAGCCAAAGAGGGACAAGAGAGGGGCTCAATGAGCAATCAAGAAACAAGTCCATTAACAAAAGCATCCTGCTCCTCATCTCCCCCACCCGTCCTTCCTCCTCTGCTCCTCCCTCCCCAGGCTGCGGACGACTCACTTCTCTTGACTCGTCGGGTCCTAACGCTCTCGACCCCTTCCTCCCCAGCATCGGCTTCGTGCCCCGAATCGTTGTGCTCACAGTCCTGGGCACGAAACGGGCCGCCACAGACCAAATCATTAGAGCAAACGCTCGGGCAGTGCCTTTTGTCGACGCCAAGGGGCAGGGTCCCTCCTGAGCGCGTTTCGGCCAAGATCTCGGGGGAAAGGAGGCCGTGCCTCGACACACGATCCTACGTCTCCACTCTCCATCCCCGAACCTCGATCCTCTTCCGCTCTCCTCTCGGTCTCAGGTCTCAGGACCTCCGCCAGAAGCCCCTGGAGGCCCCCCGAGGTCCCTGGAGTCCTCCAGAATCCCTCGGAGCCCTCTGGATGCACAAGAACCGCCGCAAGCCCACCAAAACCTCGGTCCTCCCTCCTCCCTCTCTCTCTCCCTCCTCCTGCCTCCCCTGCAGCGATGGCGACGACGATGTCGACGAAGACGGCGGCTTCGACGACGACGACGAAGAAGAACGACGGTCACGACGACGACGGGGTCCGCGGCCCTTGGCATGCCCCCCCCCCAACGGGGAGGGCCTCGCTCCGCTCCTGCGCCTCGAGGTGCTTCCGGGCCAGCTCCCGGACGCTCTTGCTCAGGGGCTGGACCAGCTGCCTCTCGCAAACCTGCCGCGGGCTGCCGAGGAGGAAGGGGCCCTGGGACGCACAGATGAATATACACAAAGAACAGGATTCCCCCTATTTTCCAATCTTTTCGGGGTTGTTGTCTTCCCCCCCCACTTCCCATATTCTCCCGTATTTTCTGGGGAGTCGACGATTCATTGCGTCTGTGTGTGTGTTCTTTCTCTCTCCTGAAAAGAGAATCGGGGTCGGCGAGGCGGGCCGAAAGGGGCGCGAGGGCTGCTGGCGCCAGGCTCACGAAGGGCAGATGTTACCAATAGGCAGGACGGGGAAGAGGGGCTGCTGGGGAGGCCCTCCTCCTCCTCCTCCCCCTCCTCCTCCTCCTCCTCCTCCTCCTCATCCTCCTCCTCCTCTTCCTCCTCCTCCTCCCTCTCCTCTTCCTCCTTCTCCTTCTCCTCCTCCCTCTCCATTCTGTAGTGGTGGTGGTGGAGGCGAATGGCACACGAGCAGGCGGGAGGCAGCAGGGGGCGGCCACGGAGGAGGAGGAACTCAGAACTCGGAACTCGGGTGTCCGCGACAAGATGCCAGAGGGCATCATTGCCGGGGGTGTGCACTACGCTGAAGACGCCATGTAGACCAAACGGAGGAGGAGGAGGAGGAGGAGGAGGAGGAGGAAGAGGAGGGGGAGGAGGGAAGAAAGGCGTCGAGGGCAAGGGGGCGCAGGCTTCACTGAGCAGCGACACAATAACAGGACAAGGACGAGGCGGAAGAGGGACACAAGTAACTGCGAATGAACACCGGGCCCCTCGATGCTGCCTGTCCGCCACCGTGAGCCTCCTGCGGACTGCCTGCACATGCAGATGCATCGTGGAACCATCTGCACGCGCATCCGGGTGCAGCCGCAGGCGCCAACGGCCAGCGATACCTCACACGAGGGCCGCGCGGAGTGAGTCAGATCTCGGCAACGTACGGCTGGCAAGGCCCCGTCGAGGCTAGGGCCGCGCCCATCGAGCGTGGTGCCACAGAGTGCCACACGCCCAGGCCATGAACCTTTCTGAGGGCTCCATGTTGCTCTCGCCAAAGCAGCGCTCGATATGGGCACGATCGTCGTTTTCAACGAGGTGGCTACAACGTTTCCCGATCAGACTCCCGTTCAAGAAGTCCGACGCCTCCGCGTCTACGCTGGCAACGGCACGTGTCAATGAGTCTATTCACTATGAATTATCCGTCAGTCAGGCCGTCGACCAAAACAACCCAAAACAATAACCAGAACACAAACCATCAAGGCCTGGACCTTTACGAGCACATCCACGCTCGGAGCGCAAAACACAGAGGCAGAGGACATCAGAGGTGCAGAGCAGCAAGACAGTGCATCAACCAAAATCTCTGATTTGAACGTAACCACCCTGCATCCCAACAACTGTTGCACAACTTCAGGTTTGGAATCGTAGAATTGACGGTCACCTCAAACGAACAATACATGTTGAAAACGAACTGCCCTCCATCCGCGCAACTGTTGAACCATTCTCCGACGAATGTGCGCGGCGCTGAAACGAGAACCACATGTTTTAAACGACCCCTTCCATCTGTGTAACTGTTGGGATAATGTGCGACGCGCAACACTGCGGCGAGAACCGCATGTTGTAAACCACCTTCCCCCATCCGTGTAACGGTCGGAAACCGTTTGTACGAATGTGCGTGGCGCGAAGACGAGAACCGCATCCTGATAATCACACCTGTTGATCATGTCTACGAAGAGTGTGCCCAACGCTGAAACGAAAACTATATGTTGAATAAGACCTCCCTCCAGCCGTCAAAACTGCCAGAAATCTCGGAACCTTCGGGGTTATACACGGGAAGATGTCTTCTGAGTCGAATGTTCCCGCCCGCCCCATCGACATGAAGAATAGCTAAACATCCATGCGAAAAGAGTGATAGGGGGTGGTGGTGGAAGAGGAGCGCCTGCCGGATGCGGTCGTCCAAGGAGGCCAGGGTGCCCTGGTGGCTGTCCACGTACGCCCTGCATCCCACGATGCGGGTCTCGTGCTCAGTCACCTTCCGCTGGGGAGGGGGCCCCGAGCGGACGAGGGCTGAATGAGGACGAGGGACGGTGTCTGTGACGAGGAGCAGCGCCGCTTTCCAGCAAAACTGAAGTACGCATTGAAGAAACACGACGCAGCGGGCGCTGGAAACCGCCGTCGAAAATGCCAGCCCAAATTCTGGCAGATGGCAAGAAGCTCCTCCCACTCCCTCCTTCTCATCCCCCTGCTCCTCCTTTCCTCTCTCCTGCTCCTGCTCCTCCTCCTTCCTCTCCTCCTGCTTCTCCTCCTCCTCTTCCTCCTCCTCCTGTCCCCTCGTTCTCCTCTCCCCTCTTCCTCTCCCCCCCCTCCTCCTCATCCGCCTCCTCCTCCTCCTCCTCCTCTTCCTCCTCCTCTTCCTCCTCCTCCTCCCCCTCATGCTCCTGCTGCTGCTACAGCTCGTCCTTGTCCTCGTCCTCTTCCTCGTCCTCTTCGTCCTCTTCGTCCTCCTCGTCCTCCTCGTCCTCGTCCTCGTCCTCGTCCTCCTCCTCCTCCTCCTCCTCCTCCTCTCCCCCCCCCTCCTGCCCCGATGCTCTCCTCGGGAGCCGGAGCTACCAGAGAGCCAGGCGCTGCCAGCCCGACGGCGTGCCCCACGCCGGCCTATTGGGAGCGAGGCCTGCGCCACCCAAGACGCCACGGGCTCGAGCCCGCCTCCAGAGAAGCAGGCGCCTCGCTCTCGCTGGGTGCTGCCAGAGGTGTCCCTCGCCGAGGTGTGCCCCCCTGACCTCCAGAGCAACCTATCGCGAGGCCAGGGGGCCCAACCCCCTCATGAGGACCCAGGTCGCCAAGCTTCGCGCACCGCGTCCCGATGACCACCTTCGCGCCCGCGCGAGGCCGTCCAGGAGAGGGGCGCAGCTCCCCTGCCCAGGCCGCCGCCGCCGCCGCCGCCGCCGCCGCCGCCGCCGCTACGGGGCGCCGAAGCCCGACTGTGCTCGCGCCCCAGAGAGCGGTGGCGAGGCGGGGCTCGCCTGTTCGGCCAGGGCGTTGCACGCCGCGCGGTCGCTCCTCGCGTCGTCCCGCAGCTGCTCCAGCCGCTGGTGCAGGTCCGCCCTTGGTGCGGCCGAGGCCGCCCAGAGGATGCAGGAGGAGGGAGAAGGAGGAGGGAGGAGGAGGGCGGAGGAGGAGGAGGAGGAGGGCGGAGGAGGAGGAGGAGGAGGAGAGGAGGAGGAGGAGGGCGGAGGAGGAGGAGGAGGAGGGGAGGAGGAGGAGGAGAAGGAGGAGGGCGGAGGAGGAGGAGGAGGAGGAGGAGGAGGAGGAGGAGGAGGAGGAGGAGGAGGAGGAGGAGGAGGAGGAGGAGGATGAGGAGGAGGAGGAGGAGGAGGAGGAGGAGGAGGAGGAGGAGGAGGGGGCGGAGGAGGAGGGGGAGGAGAGGGAGGAAGAGGGAGGATGAGTAAGAGGGAGGCGGGAGGGGGAGGAGGAGGAGGAGGAGGAGGAGGAGGAGGAGGAGGAGGAGGAGGAGGAGGAGGAGGAGGAGGTGGAAGAGGATGAGGTGGAAGAGGGACTTTGCTCATGTTTCGTCTCAAGTATTTAGCACCGCGTTTCATGTGGTAATGAGATCGGTCTCAAAGGCGTAGCACTGAAACCGCCTAGCATATCGGCGCGACGTTCCTGCATGTGTATCAGATCTTGTGGGATGCTTGGCAGTTGACAGACGCGCAAGCGTCCCAGTCCGAGACTCATAACCTCTAAGGATTGGGGATGGTCAGCATAACGATTGCGAATACTTACCCTGCGACGTACCCAACCCTTTCTGTACATGTGGTGGTTACATTCGGGACCACTCAATGCTGACGGGCATGCTGAAAAACCCGCAGTGCGGAAGAAGAGCACACATCAGTGAACTCAGAAGAGCGCAGCAAGAAAAGCAGCGGCAACGCGTAAGACGTACCTCTGCTGGGCCTCCCGGGAGCCCACGAAAGTGGCGACAATTGCGCAGATCGAGACCCCACAGGGCGCCGCGAGGTCTCGAGGTGGTTCGCGTGGGACGTACTTCCGCTGGGCCTCCCAGGAGCCCACGAAAAAAGGCGACAATTGCGCAGATCGTAGCACCCCCAGGGCGCCGCGAGGTCTCGAGGTGGTCCGCGTTGGACGTACCTCCGCTGGGCCTCCCAGGAGCCCACGAAAGTCCGCGACAATTGCGCAGATCGCAGCCCCACAGGGCGCCGCGATGTCTCGAGGTGGTCCGCGTGGGACGTACCTCCGCTGGGCCTCCCAGGAGCCCACGAAAGTGGCGACAATTTCGCAGATCGCAGCCCCCCAGGGCGCCGCGAGGTCTCGAGGTGGTTCGCGTGGGACGTACTTCCGCTGGGCCTCCCAGGAGCCAACGAAAGTCCGCGACAATTGCGCAGATCGCAGCCCCCCCAGGGCGCCGCGAGTTCTCGAGGTGGTCCGCGTGGGACGTACCTCCGCTGGGCCTCCCAAGAGCCAACGAAAATGGCGACAATTACGCAGATCGCAGCCCCCCAGGGCGCCGCGAGGTCTCGAGGTGGTCCGCGTGGGACGTACCTCCGCTGGGCCTCTCGAGGTGGTCCGCGTTGGACTTACCTCCGCTGGGCCTCCCAGGAGCCCACGAAAATGGCGATAGTTGCGCAGATCGCAGACCCCCAGGGCGCCGCGAGGTCTCGAGGTGGTCCGCGTGGGACGTACCTCCGCTGGGCCTCCCAGGAGCCCACGAAGTGGCGACTGCTTCGCAGATCGCAGCCCCCCAGGGCGCCGCGAGGTCTCGAGGTGGTCCGCGTTGGACGTACCTCCGCTGGGCCTCCCAGGAGCCAACGAAAATGACGACAATTGCGCAGATCGCAGCCCCCCAGGGCGCCGCGAGGTCTCGAGGTGGTCCGCGTGGGACGTACCTCCGCTGGGCCTCCCAAGAGCCCACGAATGTCCGCGACAGTTGCGCAGATCGCAGCCCCTCCCCCCCAGGGCGCCGCGAGTTCTCGAGGTGGTTCGCGTGGGACGTACCTCCGCCGGCCAGGGCGCCGCGAGTTCTCGAGGTGGTTCGCGTGGGACGTATTTTTGCTGGGCCTCCCAGGAGCCCACGAAAGTGGCGACTTTCTTCTCAGATCGTTGCACCCCCAAAGCGCCGCGATGTCTCGAGGTGGTCCGCGTGGGACGTACCTCCGCTGGGCCTCCCAAGAGCCCACGAAAATGGCGACAATTACGCAGATCGCAGCCCCCCAGGGCGCCGCGAGGTCTCGAGGTGGTCCGCGTGGGACGTACCTCCGCTGGGCCTCCCAGGAGCCCACGAAAGTGTCGCAGATCGCAGCCCCCCAAGGCGCCGCGAGGTCTCTGAGTGGTCCGCGTTGGACGTACCTCCGCTGGGCCTCCCAGGAGCCCACGAAAGCGGCGATAGTTGCGCAGATCGCAGCCCACCAGGACGCCGCGAGTTCTCGAGATGGTCCGCGTGGGACGTACCTCCGCTGGGCCTCCCAGGAGCCCACGAAAGTCCGCGACAGTTTTGCAGATCGCAGCCCCCCAGGGGGCGGCGAGGTCTCGAGGTGGTCCGCGTTGGACTTACCTCCGCTGGGCCTCCCAGGAGCCCACGAAAGTGGCGACAGTTTCGCAGATCGCAGCCCGACGGCACGAGAGAAGAGGAGAGGGGAACACAGGAGACAGGAGAGGAGGAGGGGAGGAGGGGGGAGGAGGAGAAGGACTGGGCGACCACACTGCTCTATTCAAAACGAGTACCCAACCATAGGAGGGTTGGGAACAAAGGGGAGATAGACCAGGGCAGAGAAGAGCGGAGAATCTGGCGGTCAGTAGGGAACTGCCTGGGCCTTCACCTACCATCCCGAGGAAGAGGACAAATCATCCTTACGCAGCAGCTCGCCGTGGTAAACCCCACAAACATCTGCTCAAGGACTACGCGAAGTAAACGGGAAGAGAGGGGTGGAGTATGGGGAATGATGGGCAGGTTCTTCACACGTTAAGCAATTTCTCACGGTTTGGACATGATGATGGATCAGCTTCCGAAGCCTCTGGAGGATGGTCATCTTCGATCTGCCCTGTCCGTCCCCTCCCCCTCCTCCACGTTCGGCTGCTCCTCCCGGGTGCTCTGGAGGTCCCCAGGAGGCTCTACGAGGCCTCGGAGGCTCTTTAAAGAGGCCTCAGGAGGCCCCACACGTGCAGGGCCAACCGTATCCAAGCCTGCCGGTCCTCGACCTTCAATCCTCAAGCGACGGCGACGAGGATGGCGAGTTGTTTCGGTTGTATCATCGTGCTTTGTTGATCGCTCGATGGTCCAGGCGCGCCCTCGCGCCCCGTCGCGACTCCGCATGCCATCTCATCAAAACAGCGGGCTGCAGAGCAGTGCA
>CAUYUJ010009469.1:187500-190000 GCA_963575745.1 Prorocentrum cordatum | reverse complement strand
GGTGCTAGACCATGAGCGCCCAATGTGGGTCAGACAGCTGGCTGAACCACACCTTGTTCCACGTGGGCCTTCTGTCGGATGCTCGCGTTGGCCTCCTGAATGGGACGTTGCTTTGCAATTGGTTCAGAATGCTCGCGATACCTCTTCTTTGCAAGCGGCCTGGGATGCCGTGCTGGGCACCTTAGGTCAAGATCTGTGCGAGAGATACGACAAGGTAGATGGTATTGCTGCTGCCCGGACGTCCCATGGCCCGGTCAGGTACAAGTGGGCCAAGTTGGAGGTCCCCATTCAAGACATACTCCCTGCTCATTCTGATGAGGAGCGCGCTTGGACGGTGGCGGCCCGCTGGGCCAGACACGTTCGCAGTGCGCGCCAGTCCATTCGCCACCAGATATCTATGCTAGTGGCGGACAGAGGTCTGGGTGTAGACTCCCCCATTGCGATCAAGAAGCTGGCTCGTCAGTTGATTGAGTTCGAGCGCTGGCTTTCTCACATTCACGCCACGCGTCCATAGCCAATGATGGCACGGATCCCTGGGTGCAGCAAATGTTTGCCTCTGGCTTCGACATGCTATCGGACCCGCATCTGGAGGATAGTGTTGATTTGATCCTTGGCAGAGCCGGTGAGGTTCTTGATGCCTTCGGTAAGCGCAGTTTGGATCAGTGGAGGAAGTGGGCTGAAACTTCATTCGAGCGGGGTGCAGGACTTGCCCATAGATTCTCCAAGGCGAAGGCTGCGCAGGAGATCCTTGATTGGGGCAATTTGAACAATGATCTGGCCCAGCCTTATGTCATGGCTGATTGGTCGATGCGTTTCTGGGACGGCATCTGGGGCTGGCGCGACCAGCAGTCCGTACCACTTCCTGGCGATGCTACAGGTTGGGGGGCCTTGCCTCCAATTTCTGTTGAAATGGTCAGGCAGGCTGTTCTATCATTTCCTTGGAAGACAGGAGTGGGACAATTCCAGTTCTCGCCACGCAGCCTTTGGTACGCCAGCGATCTTGGTCTTTTCGTGCTTGGACTGCATTTCTCCAAGTGCGAGCAGCTCCTCCAGGGAGGGAGGGAGGCAGGGAGGGAGGGAGGGAGGAGGGAGGGAGGGAGGAAGGGGGGGAGGGAGGAGGAGGAGGGAGGGAGGGAGGGAGGGAGGGAGAGAGGGAGGAGGGAGGAAGGAGGTGGCCGCAGGAGCGGATCATCACGCTGCTGGTTCGTATCCCTAAATATTCAAGCGGAAATAGGCTGATCGCTTTGATTCACGCACTGCTGCGCATGTGGGGCCGTGCCCGCAGGCCGTTAGCGGCTTCGTGACAGGATGCCAATCAATCGGAGGCCTGTTGGGTCACTGGTGCGGGGAGGTCCTCGAGCGACTGTGCCTTCAGCCTTAACGTGGATGCGGAGATAGGCCACGAGCTCAATGAGGACGCGCTGAGCGCTCTTCTCGACATGATGAAGTGCTACGAGACGGTCAAGCTCAGCATGTTGTTAGAAGAAGCGCGAGCGGTTCGTTTCCCTATGCGGCTGTGCTGGATGGCGATGCAGACCTATGTTCAGCCTCGTGCGATCAAGGCCTACGGCGAGTTCAGCTACGCGCTGGTATCGCTGCAGGGCATATTGGCAAACTGTTCTATGGCCACCACGATGCTCATGGTCCTCCTGCCTCGTACCCTGACGCGAACCGTGGCTGCCTTCCCGAACGTTCGCCCCAGGGCGCTGATTGGCGATGTCAGTTTTCAGTGGGTGGGGGAGCGGGCCATGTCTCGTCGGTCGGGAGTGAGGGATGCGGTTTTCGAGCTGTTTGCAGCGCTGCGGGCCTTTGTCGCAGCTGTCGAGCCCTTGGGGCTGCTGGTGCAATTTCCCAAGAGCGGATTCGTGGCCAGCACGATTCGCGCTGGGATACGTTTTGCTCGTTTTGCTATTTTTTGCAGCTGGCCTCCAAGAAGGCCGCGCGGAACCTGGGGCACGAAATGCACTGTCCTCGGGCTTAGCGGGTCCAGGAGAAAACCCAGGTCCGCAAAGTTTGTAAGCGCGAGGCCAAGCTCAGGATTCTCCGCCGCGCAGTGGGATGCCGAGTCGCGGGGCTCTGGCGCACTGGGCTAATGCCCTCCGCTGGGCACGGGGCTGGGGTTTCAGGACTTTCCGACGCCGCGCTCTGTCCCCTTCGCACTCTGGCGGGGGGCCTGGTTGGGGCGAAGTCGATGTGTTGCCTCGCTACCCAACGAAATTTTACATCCGATCCTCTTTCTGATACCACGATCCCGTTGGTGTGCAAATACGCCGCGTGGATCTGGGATCAGCGAGTCAGCCCGAGCCGGCCGGCTGCGCCGAGCCTGGGAGCAAGTCCGCGCGAGGTTTTCGAGTCGAGTGACGTGGGCGGGAGCTCGTGGCCCCATCTCGTCGACTTTCCTTACCCTGCTCAGGATTGGCTGGTCGATGCTATCGCCTAGTGTTCTCGTGGATGACGTCGGCAGGCAGGTAGATCTTGTCCGCGCCTGCCCTGCGGACGT
>CAUYUJ010009469.1:125000-182500 GCA_963575745.1 Prorocentrum cordatum | reverse complement strand
AGGGCGCCCTTCCGAGAATAGGCAGCCACATGTGAAGCTCTACCCCTGCAGGTCGGATGCCTGAAAAACTGGCCAAGGCTCAGCGAACCCCAGCGGGGGCGTCCGATAGCGCCCCAGCGGCGGCGGGACTCGCAAGGGCAAGGTTCGCGAGTGGGTGCAAATCGAAGGCAGGGGGTTCCTTTGAAGCGTTGAGGGGATCAGTCCCCGCGCAGAGGCTCAGGAGAAGGATCATATCAGAAGGCAGGGAGAGCCTCCCGGAGAGCAGGTGACCCCTCGGACAGCCACCGCCTTCGCTCCGCCGCCCCGTGGGCGCCGACAGTGGCGGGCCCCAGAAGTCTCCACAGGCTTCCGCCAGCGGGTGCCACCCTGAGATCCTGGCGATTTCGCCCACTTTCGGGACCTGGGGCCCTCGCATACCGATCTGGCTCGCAAAATTGCGCGGGAAGATGGGGTCCTGGGCTCTGGCCGCCACTTGCTTTTCTAAGTCCTCCTCCTCCTCCTCCTCCTCCTCCTCCTCCTCCTCCTCCTCCTCCTCCTCCTCCTCCTCCTCATCCTCATCCTCATCCTCATCCTCATCCTCATCCTCATCCTCATCCTCATCCCTCATCCTCATATCATCATCAGCATCAGCAGCAGCAGCAGCATCAGCATCAGCATCAGCATCAGCATCAGCATCAGCATCAGCATCAGCATCCTCATCCTCATCCTCATCCTCATCCTCTTCCTCCTCCTCCTCCTCCTCCTCCTCCTCCTCCTCCTCCTCCCTCCTCCTCCTCCTCATCCTCCTCCTCATCATCATCATCATCATCATCATCATCATCATCATCATCATCATCATCATCATCATCCTCTTTCTCCGCCTGCTCCTACTCCTGCTCCTGCTCCTCCTCTTCCCCTCCTCCTCCTCCTCCTCCTCCTCCTTCTCCCCCTCCTCCTCCTCCTCCTCCTCCTCCTCTTCCTCCTCCTCCTCCTGCTCCTGCGCCTCCTCCTCCTCCTCCTCCTGCTCCTCCTCCCCCTCTTCCTCCTCATCCTCGAGAACGCAGCGTTGGGCAGGGGAACCGCGGCTCAGCCACTCCCTCGCTGCGCGGTCCAGGCAGGAACTCTCCGCAATCCCGGTTCTTGCCAGCCGCAGGGCGCCGTGGCGCCAACCAGGGGTCAAAATCTCCACGCCCTTGCAAGAGCCCACGGGCCCTCGGGCGGGAACCGGGATTTCCGCACGTTCTGGACAGGAGCTCTCCAAAATCCCAGAGCCAAAATTTCTACGCCCCTGCGCCCCGCAGCTGGCAGGAACCGGGATTTCCGCACGTTCCGGACAGGAGCTCTCCAAAATCCCGGTTCCCGCCAGCCGCGCGGGGAGCAGGGGCGCCAAGAGCCAAAATTTCTGCGCCCCTGCGCCCCGCAGCTGGCAGGAACCGGGATTTCCGCACGTTCCGGACAGGAGCTCTCCAGAATCCCGGTTCCCGCCAGCCGCAGGGCGCAGGGGCGCCAAGGGCCAAGATTTCCACTCCCCTGCGCCCCGCAGCTGGCGGGACCCGGGATTTTGGAGAGATCGACCCAAACGCCCGAAATGCCGGTTCCTGGCTGGAACCGGAATGTTGGAGAGATCGAGCCTGGAACAGCCCGAAATTCTAGTTCCCGGCTCTGTCAGGCGCCCAGCCCGGGTGGCCCTCTGTGTCCCCATATGTTTCTCTGTGTCCCTCTGTATTTCTGTGTTTCTCTGTGTCCCTCTGTGTTTCTCTGTGTCCCTCTGTGTTTCTCTGTGTCCCTCTGTGTTTCCCTGTGTCCCTCTGTGTTCATCTGTGTCCCTCTGTGTCTCTCTGTGTCCCTCTGTGTCTCTCTGTCCCTCTGTGTTTCTCTGTGTCCCTGTGTTTCTCTGTGTCCCTCTGGGTCCCTCTGTGTCCCTCTGTGTCCCTCTGTGTCCCTCTGTGTCCCTCTGTGTTTCTCTGTGTCCCTCTGTGTCCCTCTGTGTCCCTCTGTGTTTCTCTGTGTCTCTCGATGTCACTCTGTGTCCCAGTGTGTCCATTTGTGTCTCTCTGTGTCTCTCTGTGTCTCTCTGTGTCCCTCTGTGTCCCTCTGTCTCTCTGTGTGTCCCTCTGTGTCCCTTTGTGTTCCTCTGAGCACCTCAGTGTCCCTCAGTGTCGCTCTGTGTCCCTCTGTGTCTCTCTGTGTCTCTCTGTGTCCCTCTGTGTCTATCTACATAGTTTTTGCTGGTTGCGTTTTCGCTTGAACGAAGCAGCTTTTCACTTGAACAAGCATCTTCTCGCTTGAACGATCTGCCCTCCAGCGTTCATGGCGTGCTTGCGCAGAAAGAACCTCAACGGCTTGTGCTGTCTGCTGCCTTGGGCTGCAGCTCGCTGGATAGTGCTGCGTGAAAGGCGCTGCTACCCTGGCCTGCAGTGCCACGCAACTAATACCTAAGCATTGTTTATCCCACACGGCACTTGAGCGAGAGATGGACATGCTTGGTTCGCGCTTGAATTCTCCGTCCTGAGTCCTGAATGGATGAGCATCTCACCCAAACCCAACATTCCAGGATTTCTTGGGGCCTTCAGGAGACTCCTCGAAACCGCTTTGGGGGCGACCTGTGGCTCTCTGGAGCAGCCTTGACGGTGGTTCGGGGCCGATCATGGGAATCCGCCTGGGTTGTGGGCCAGAGGCCTCATGGACGTATCTGGTCTCATTGGAAGTCTCTCGGAGCACAATTTTGGGCCTGGCGGGGGGGCTTCGGGGTTTCTTGGGGGCTAGTTTGGGGGCTGTTTTGGTTTTCCTGGGGGCCTCTAGGCCCTTGGGGGGCCTTCTGGGCGGCCTCTGGAACCGTCTTGAAGGCCATTGTGGCCGTCTAGGAGCAGCCTTGGGCTGTCTTCGAGCGCTCGTCGGCCGTCCGGAGGCCATCTCAGTGCGCTCTTCGGCCATCTTCCAGACAACCTGGGGCACTTTGGGAGCCTCTTGGGCCAGCTCGGGGGCCTCTGAGGAGGTTCGGAGCCCCCTTGTGGACGTCTTGGGGCGATCTTGAGGGCCTCTTGGGCCGTCTTGGAGGCCTCTTGGGATGTCCTGGGGCGATCTTGGGGTTCTTTGATGCCGTCGTGGACGCTATTCAAACCAAAAAGGAAATGTGCTAAAATTATATGCTTCCCCAGAGTGGGGCGTTGTTTGTATCTTGCGGCCCTCATAGGTGTCCTCTTAGAGCCCTCTTGGGGTGTGTGGGGGGCCTCTCGGGCCGTCTAGAAGTCATCTTGGGCGTGTTGACGCGCTCTTGGACTGTTTCAGAGGCTTCCTGGACCGTCTGGGGAGCGCCTTCGGGCCCTCCGAAAGCGGGGGTGTGCCCTTCGAGCCCCAGGAAGCTTCTCCAGGCGGCCCCAGAAGGCCTCTCCCAGGAGGTCCCGAGGTTTGTTCGGCAGAAGTCCGGAGGTTCGTTCGGTTCCCGTTCGGGGGTTTGTCGGGTTCCTGTTCGGGGGGTTGTTCGGTTCGCGTTCGGGGGTTTGTTCGGTAGAAGTTCGGAAATTGGTTCTGGAGTTCGTGGGTCCGCTGTAGTTCCACATGTTCTGCCGCTGCCGCCGTCGTGGAGGAAGAAGAGAAGGGGGGAGAAAGAGGAGGACAAGGGGGAGGAAGACGGACGAATGAGGGAAGAGAGACACGCGGATCTAAACACCGTCGGCCATTGGGCCACTGAAGCGTTCACGATGCGCAAGAGGGTTACCAAACGTCGAAGAAGCCAGAGCGCTTCAAAATCGACAACGGCTTGAACTTGATTTTGAACTTCTCGAAGCTCTGCTTCTGGCAGTTGCCGACATCCCTGCTCTTCTCGTCGAACAAGTTGGCTATTTGGGACCGCTCCGCGAAGTGCACTATGCCTTTCCACTCCTCCTCGTCATGCGGGTAGGCGCGAGCCGATATAACGCAGGCTCGATTCGAGATGAGCTGCGCCATGCGGAATGCCGACAACGCATTCGTACTTGGGCAACAATTCTCACCTTTGTACGTGTTCAATTGCACCGGATAGTCTGTGAAGAACCTAATGAAATCTTCTGCCGTGTGGACATGATCACCGGTGACTAGCTTGGCACCGAACACTTCGCGGTACATTGGATACAACAGAGCTCCTTTATCATCACGTCGCCACCGCCATTCGCCTAGGAAACCAATATTCTCCACATGTGTATCCTGCTTCGCCACACTAACGCCAAAGTCCAAGGCCCGCGCATACCCTGGGGGCACATATCGGGTTGGAACACGTCTCCAAGATTCGGGGTAATTATCCAAATTCGCATGAGAATAATCCCAAATCTCGTCGCACAAACCATCGCACGTGCTTTTGAACTTTTGAAAAGCCTTCCGGTAATCCGGTTCTGTCTGATAGAAGACGACAAACGCACCAAGACCTTTGCACTTCCGCAAGAGCGAAACCGATTCAGATGCACCCTCACCCGCGAACCAAAGCGCGATTGCCACAATGAGAGGCTTCTGGCCACGTGCCACTGCGGCGGTGACATTTTCTAACAAGGCATTTCTGTTGCCATCTGAATCTAAGTTGTCCTTAGACACGAAAGTAACTTTGGCCCCGTAATCGCGCAAAGCCTCGCCCACTGTGAGCATGGCTGGGTCATACATATATTTAAATGCATCGCCACGTACATGCATGTTCCAAATCCACGCGTTCTTGGGAACTGCCGTCAGCCCGAAAGACACATCTAACACATTCACCGCTGCTGAACTTCTCAGATTTGCATACCCGAGCAAAACAAGCACATAATTTGATATCATCTGCATGTGAAGATCGGTCGTCTGGAAAAAAACCTTACGTAGCAGCGTACGTGAACCAATGCACCTTGAGAACCAAATGGCTTGGAAGGAGATTGGGTTGTGGCCGTGACGGGAACCTGAAGACGCAGGGCTCGAAAACCCCACCCAAGCCTCAAGACGCAGGGCTCGAAAGCCCTGGATGCAGTCCGCATTGATTAGGCATAAAAGGACTCCTAACCCTCTGGGAGCGGACCTAAGTTGGGAGGGACAGGAACCTTAGGCATAGGGGGTCTTTTCTGAAGGTGCATCAGGCCGAGCCGCCCAGCAGCATTATCCCTAATGCGAAGACGGGGACCTCAGGGAGGCCACGTCTTCATCGAGCTACTAGGGTTAGGGGTTCTTCTGTGCTCGCATCGGTCCGCCCAGAGCGTACCTCCTGGGTTGAAGGGGCCCAGGGACACACAAATACACAAATAACAGGAATCCCCATATTTTCTCGACGATCAATGGTGTCTGTGTGTTTTCCCCTCCTGATGGGTCCAAGCACGGTGCCAAGACAAACAAGCTGGATGCCTTCCAAGCACGGTGCCTCCGAAGAGTGGCTGGCAGAAGGCGTTCGTATGTGAGTCACATCACTAATGAGTCAGTGCGCGCCACCTGTGGTTGCGGCAAGCTGAGTTCTTTGCTGGCATATAGACAATTAGTCCTGATGGGAAACGTCGCCCGGCAACCAAATGGTAGCGCAGTGAGGCGCTGCGTCTTCACGCCAAGGAATTGCACCTTAGCCCGCCCACGGGGCCCCCGCATACGCGGCCGGCCCAGAGACACTTGGAGCCGGTATGTTTACGATTTGGCATGCCAAGCAGCTGGCGGACAACCAACTCTACAACAAGCACTGCCTGGGTCTGCGCACGCGCGGCGCACGGCTGCCCGGCGCTTCTGCTTTGACGCGCCAGCGCGAGCATAGCCTCGCACGTTTCACTGCCAATGCACCCTAGACGTGCACGGCTTGCTCTCTCTCTCTCTCTCTGATGGGTCCACGATGGCCGCGCCATGGGAAGCGACGAGACAAGAGACAAGCTGTGCCGCACGGGTGTGCGGGACTGCCACGCAGAGCCACCGGGCTGCGAGTGGTGCCCACGCTGATGGGCCTGTTTTCCGCCACCACCACCGTAAGTTGGCGGGGGAGGGGGTCCTCCTCCTCCTCCTCCTCCTCCTCCTCTTCGTCCTCCTCCTCCTCGTCCTCCACCTCCTTCCCCCTCCAACCTATGGTGGTGGTGGTGGAAAACAAGCCAATCACACGCGTTGCGCAAGGGCCGTGCTCTGAGAGCGCGCAAACAGAACACCACCTGTCCGATGCTGCGTGCGCAGCCAGCGGTTGCGCCTTGGGATTGCACGCAGGCCTGAGCTGGATCGAACCGCGAAATCGGGATCGGAAACGGATCGGATCGCCAGCAAATCGTATCGAAATCGGATCGCCGCGCTCGACCTCCGGCTCGCCCCTGCCGATGCCGGTGAATCGATCCACATCGAACCGAGTCGGAATCACAGGCCCAAATCGCGAATCGAAGCGCATCGAATCGGATCGTGGGCGGTCCTGACCGTTCGCATCAGAGCGCAAAATTTCGAAACCTCCGAGATCAGTTTCGAGCACCAGGGTCGCCCAGGGCGCAGGGGCGTAGCAAAACCAGCCCAGAGGCAAGCCCTTCGAGGGGGAGATGAAGGCCACCTCGGGTGGACGAATGCCCCCAGGAGGTACGGGACGGCCTCCACACGCAGGCCTGGCGCAATCATATGCGATGGCAAGCGAACGTTGGAGGACTGGAGAGTGGCACCAACACCAAGACGGGGTCTCCACTGGGGGGGATGATCCTAGAGTCTGGTGCTGGTGGTACTCTTTCGACCACCTGGAGCGACCGAGCATTACCACCATCACCGAGATCGGGGTCATCCCCCCCCGGCGCAAGCCATCGCCAATACCGGTGTTGGTGTCAACACTCTGAGCATCACAGAATCCGCCGCAGGAGCCTCTGACACGGAGTGGGGTGCCCCAAGGCTCACAGCTGCGCTGCGGCTGCAGCCGGGATTGCTGCAGCCAGGGATTGGAAGGGCCCAGACCGCCAGTTCCCCGGACCTTTCCAGGCCGTACCCGCCCAAAACGGGCCGACATAACTCCGAGAAGCCCCAGGGACCTGGAAGTGTCCCAAAGATCCCGAGAGGTTTCCAAGACGCCCACGATGGCCTCAAGACGGCCCGAGAGCCTCCAAGACGCCAAGAGGCCTCCAAGAGCACTCCAAAGAGGCTCCTGGAGACACAACCTGACCGGACAAGCACGGGAAGTGTTGCTTTTGTCCACTAGGTATGTGAAGTATGTTCTTGTGTTGGCCTGCCGCGCAGATATGTCGTGGCGTGCCTGCGTTTGCGCGTGCGCGTGCGTGCGTCGAATCTGTGCATGTGTGTCCGTGCGTGGTGGTCTGCGGCACTGCTGTGTTATGCCGTGCTCCTGCGTGTTCTGCCGTGTTCCTATGTGTTCTGCCGTGCTCATGTGTGTTCTGCCGTGCTCCTGCGTGCTCTGCCATACTGCTGCTTGTTCTGCCGTGCTCCTGTGTTTTGCGTAATGTGCCGCGGTCCTGTGTGTTCGGCCATGCTCCTGTGTGTTCTGCCAAATCCCTATGTACTCTGAAAGTTCTGCCGTGCTCCTCGTGATCCTGCGTGCTCTGCCGTGCACCTGTGTGTTCTGCCTTGCTTCTATGTGTTTTGTGTGTTAAAGTTAAAACTAAAGACGGGGCCTTCAAGGCAAAGGGGGCAAACACGGACAAGGCCAGACGGGACCCGCGTTCCCGAGAGACGCCGAGTCCCACAAGGAACCGAGGGCGACGGAAACCTGCTCCCAAATGGAGCAGCTGGCGCGAGCCACAGCGATGCAACCTTTCACTCACTTGCTCACGGACGGGCCGCCACGGCGCGCCACGCGGCGGCGCATCCTGCGGTCCTCCAGGGCGTCGCCTGCAGGGCCGGCCGCGGCGGCTGCATCCGGTGGGCCTCCTCCTGGGTCCGCGGCCACTTGCGGCTCTGCAGCCGCCGCTGGGGCGTTGCCTGCACTGGTCGCCGTGGCCGAGGAGTCTGCAGCTGGCACCGCTGCCGTTCCAAGCCACTCCAGGTACCGCTCCTGCGCGTGCTCAGGCACTGTACCCTGCGAGCGGAGCGAAGGGAAGCCCTCTCCTTTCGCTCTGTGCCTGGCAGCTCGTGACCCCTCTTGCCTCCTGCCTCCAGGATGGAGTCCTCGTAGCCACAGGCTGCGCTGGTTCCTGCCGCCCTTGTCGGTCTTGTCGCCTGGGCACCGCTCCTTGAGGCGAGGCTTGACCCCTGAGCGGCCGCCCAGCGTCATGTAGGCACCGCACTTGGAGCACGCCACGAGCTCCTGGGTGCCCTCACCTTCTCCAGCGCAGGCGTAGGACAGGGCATGTCCCAGGATGCTGAAGGCTACTGCGCTGGCCGAAAGGGCTGCCGAGCTGCTGCCAGTCGAGCGGGCGCTCTCCAAGCGTGGCCGCTTGGCCGACGGTCCCTCGCCCATGACCTCCTCCGCTGCCTGAGACCTCTCGGCGTCAGCGAAACGCGCCTGGCGCCGCTCGGCAGCAGCAGGGAGCCCTTCGCCGCCCATGGCCTCGACGCCTTGCCCGAGGATGACGGCCCGCCAGATCCAGCGCCCGAGTTCCTGCACGAACCCCGCCTGCGCCTGGTGCACAACCGTCAGCTTGTCCACTGCATGCGTCTGGGCGCCCATCGCGGCGAGGCGGTCGGCGTGCTCGTTGCCGCGCCTCTGGGCCTCCGTCAGGAGCCCGTCGAGCACTGCCTGCCTCGAACAAACGACGTTGACTTCCCCCACTGCTGGCCTCGCAAGGGTGGCGAGCATCCAGGCCGCCACGTCCTCGCCGTCCTTGGCCGTCCGCTGCGGGCAGCGGTCGCGCCCGACTGCGCCGTAGACCTCTGCCAGCAGGTTGTCGTCGCCGTCGCAGTGTGCTATGGCCCAGCCCTCGCAGCGCAAGGCGCCGAACAGCGGCTCGAGCGTCGAGCCTTCGAGGTGCAGCTTGCCGTTGAGCTTATCATCGGCTGGCCTGCGGACACCACGCACCTCCATGGCGTCGGTGCGGCGACCCTGCGGCGGCTCAGGCGCGGGCAGCCAGCGGCCTCTGTCGCACCGCTGGGCCTCGTGCACAGGGCCGCCGTGCAGGCGGTGCCACAAGGTGCCTCTCTCTCTCTCTCTCTCTCTCTCTCTCTCTCTCTCTCTCTCTCTCTCTCTCTCTGCTCCGCAGCAGCGCGCTTGCCCCTGTTCCCGTGCATCGAGGAGCCTGGCCTGCGTCCAGTGCGGGTTGGAGATGCAGGCCCCCAGCAGGCAAGTGTCGTGGCTGAGCTTCCGCGCATCGTGACGAAAAGACGCACTTCGAGCGCCTGGGCCAGCCTCCAAGCCCAGCCCCTGAGGCCCGAGGTGCATGAGGTCGAGCTCATCGCCAGGGTCCGTGACCATGCACCGCTCAGACTTGAAGTGCCAGTCGATCCGCGCACGGGTCAGCATCTCCGCGTCGAGGGGGGAGGCGTAGTGCTTCCATGGCGCGTCAGCTCTTGCGTGCCTGGTCGCCGCCGCCTCCAGCCCCTGCTCCATCAACATCATCATGGGCGGCAGCTCGCCTGTCTGCAGCAGGCCCGCCATCATCTGGACTGCGTGGCCTGCCCTGAGGGCTGCAGGATCCCGGTTACGCCTCCTCTTGAGCTCGGCACAGCGCATGCGCCGCCCTCGCTCTGCGCTCAAGGGAAGTGCTCCTGCGCTGCGACAGGCCGCCAGCCGCCCACTGTGCAACTCGCCGTCCGCGTTGCCCGTGACCGTGCGCCCGCGCACCCTGCTTGCCGCGGGCCCAGCCTTGTGGATCGGGTCCAGCCTGCGCGCTCGGCGGAGCGCTCCTGCAGCTCGGACTCTGCCCTCATGTGCTCCACACCTCGTGCTGGCGGGGCCCGAGCCGAGGTTCCTGGCCTGCAAGGTCTCGCATAAGGTCCAGCCTTGCGACTTCCCGCACGCCCCGAGCTGGCGCCCTAGGCTGGGGCTCGGAGCGAGGAAGGCCGTCTGGGCAGTACTGAGGGGCATGCGCTGGCCACGGAGGCGGCGCACTACTTCCAGCCCTGCTCTGCCAGACCGCGCGGCCACCAGCTGCTCCGTGCCCACGGCCTGCAGCGCGATGTCGCCGACGACGGTGCGAGCCGCACCCAGCGGCCTGCCGCCCGCTGGGGCTGCGTGAAGGGCCGCCAGCCCAGGCGGCTTGGCCACAATGAGGCCAAACGCACACCCCGCCAAATCTGTCCCGTTGGTGCTGAACGTCTCGGTGGCCAGGCCCACGACGGAAATGAACCGCGGTCTCTGGTGGAGCACCGTGCCGCCGAAGGCGGCGAAGCTGTCGAGGTTGAAGCCTCTGGGTCCCAGGGCGCCCTGGAGGTACATCGAGCATGCCAGCAGCTGCAGGCCTGACGCAGTGGACACCGTGACTCCACTCAAGCCCTGCCTCCAGCCTGCAACGCCGCCTGATTTCGCCAGCGGGCCCTCCTTGTCCGTGGGCGCCGACGCGTGGAGGAACGCCGTGGAGCCCATGCGCCGCGCTGCTCCTCTGGCCCCCCCCCCAGGCGGTGCGGAGCCAGGCGGGTCCCCTGGAGCCCGTTCGCTTTTTCGGGCCGGTCACGGGCGTGATGGGGGGGGGGGGGGGGGGGGACGCCCCGCCGATCACGTCACGGCGGGGGTGCGCCTGGGGTGCCGCAACATACTACTATTACTATTACTACTACTACCACTACTACTACTACTACTACTACTACTACTACTACTACTACTACTACTACTACTACTACTACTACTACTACCACCACTACCACCACCACCACCACTACTACTCTTACGACTACGACTACGACTACGAGTACTACGACTACTACGACTATTGCAAGTACTACTATTACTACGACGACGACAACGACAACGACAACGACTACTACTACTACTACTACTACTACTACTACTACTACTACTACTACTACTACTACTACTACTACTACTACTACTACTACTACTACTACTACTACTACTACTACTACTACTACTACTACTACTACTACTACTACTACTACTACTACTACTACTACTACTACTACTACTACTACTACTACTACTACTACTACTACTACTACTACTACTACTACTACTACTACTACTACTACTACTACTACTACTACTACTACTACTACTACTACTACTACTACTACTACTACTACTACTACTACTACTACTACTACTACTACTACTACTACTACTACTACTACTACTACTACTACTACTACTACTACTACTACTACTACTACTACTACTACTACTACTACTACTACTACTACTACTACTACTACTACTACTACTACGACTACTTATAATAGTAATAACATGTAATAACAATCTTTCCTTTACAGTCCCCAGGGAGGCCCCAGGTGGGGCCCAGGGCGCCTGGAGGCCACAAAATCCACGAATCGATACCGGATACAAATAAACTTCTATCGTTCCTTTCCGAGCCCCCGGAGGGCCTAAGGGCGCCCTGAGGTCAGAAACTCAATGAATCGATACCGGGTACAAATAAACTGTCATCGTTGCGTTCCAGGCTCCCCTTCCTCGTCCTCCTCGTCCTCCTCGTCGTCGTCGTCGTCCTGCTCCTCCTCCTCCTCCTCCTCCTCCTCCTCCTCCTAGACCCAGGCGGGAGCGGAATGGGTGTGCCGAAAGCACCGCCTCGCGTATACTGTACAAAAACGAAGAGTAAGAGGAGGAGGAGGAGGAGGAGGAGGAGGAGGAGGAGGAGGAGGACGGACGAAAGGGAGGAAAGGGGGGAGAACGAGGAGGAGGAGGAGGCCATCAGAAATGCCGGACGAAGAGGAGGAGGGAGAGGAGGAGGAGGAGCCCCAGTGCTTGTATACACCACAGCGCTGGCAGCTACGAGCGCCGCGCTACGACCGACGCACCATTGCCTCTCAGAAACAGAACAAAACTGCGTCCCTGAGAGCACCACGCGGCACGCACGCAACCGCTTCCCTTCGCAAATACCACAACGTCCCTGAGAGCACAACAATGTGCCTCTAAACACCACAGTAGCCTGAGAGCGCCACAGGACGCCCGCGGTCGCCACCGGACGACCGCCGTGACGTGAGAAGGGGGGGGGGGGGGCCGGGCCCGATCACGCTCGTGATCGCCGGGAGGTTTTCCGAACGGGCTCCTGGTGCACTACAAGGCGCGGCGGGGCCCCGCTGCGAGAGCCCAAGGCCTCGGTCCCCTCCAGGCTCCACCTCCATGCGTTGCCGTTGACCCCGAGCTCCTCCAGCCCGCAGCGGACATCCTGAGCTGCCGTCGCAGCTTGGCCTGGCGCAAGTGGGGCCTGCGCACTCCCGGGGTCGAGGGGCCGCTTGCCGCCGAAGCGGGCCGCTTCGGCGCCGCCGCCCTCCTGCTGCATGTGCAAAGCGCCTCTGGCGTGGCTACGCGCGCGACAGCCGTGGCCTCTCGCCTCCGCCGCGACTCCCAGCGGCGCGGCGAGCAGGGCGAGCAGCAAGAGGGGCCAGGTCCTCAGCCTCGGCCGCCAGCTCCCGCTTGCACGCCTGGGCGACCATCGGCCGCTCACCGCGCGCGTCTCCGCGACGTTCGGCCTGGCCACGCTCCGCGGCGCACTGCGGCTGCCAGGGCCTGCAGCCTCCTGCGTGGTCGCCGTCCTCGCTGCTGATCTCGTCCATGGGGCGCGACTCCGCCCAGGGCACTCTCCTCGGGGCGGTGGTGACCTCGGCAAGCTGCGCACGCACTGTCTCCACCTGGGAGCGAATGGCCGCCCACGCCACCTCGAAGTTGCTGGAGCCCCATGCCTCGGGCAGCTTGTCCAGCTGCATGAGGGGCCCTGGGGCCTGGCTAGCCCCTGCCCACTCGGCCGCGCGCAGGCGCAACTGCGCCGCGGCCTCCACTCGGGCCTCCTCCTCGAGGGCGTGGAGCGCACGGCTGGCCTCCTCCACCTCCGCGTCGAGCTGCGCCAGCTCCTCCTGGGCCTTCTGCAGCTGGGCCTCGACGAGTCCACGAGCCTCTTGCTTCTGCTCCAGGCTCTGGCGCGCTGCTCGGAGGCGCTTCTCCGCCTTGCTGATGGCGTTCGCCTCCCTGTGGAGCATCGTCGACAGCGGCATGGAGGACGCCTTCTGCTCTGCTGCAGCCCGCTGGGCCTCTGCCAGCTCGGCGCGCTTGGCCTCCAACTGGCTGGCGACGACGTCGGCGAAGCAACAGTCGACTCCGTCGGGCGGCTCCGCCTGCAGCGCCTCCAGCTGCTCGACCGCCACTTGCAGCCTCTCGATCGCCGTGGCGCCGCTGCCGCTGGGCGTCCCACTGGCGCCCGACGCCGAGGTCTGCGACTTGGAGGTTGCCGCGCTCGTTGCAGCGCTGCGGGCCTGCCGCTGGGCACGGCGCCCGCGCGGCTGATCCACCCAGCCGTCCTTGTCCGCCTGGGGCTTGGCCTTGGCTGCTGCTGCATCCAGCGCCCAAGGCGGGGTAACGTACCCACAGCCAAGGCACGTGGTGCGCCAATCCCAGTTCCACCCACCGCAGCTGCACATCCAATACGTCCTGCTGCGCCTGCCTCCGCTGCCGCCACCCCGCGAGGATCGCGCCATGGCCCAAGCCACGTGGGCTGACAGGATGCGCCTCCGCGCCGCGAATGCAGGGAGCACAACAAAGAAATGCACTGGCCTAAAGCGAGGAGCCCCTCGCGCTCGGAACGCCGCGGACGGCTTGCGGTCGTCGGGCGCTCCATGGCCTTGAGCCAAACTGGCTACGGATGTGTTTTGTGTGTTCTGCTTTGCTGCTGTGTGTTCTGCCATGTTCCTGCATGTTCTGCCGCGCTCCTGCTTGCTCTGCCGTGCTCCTACTGCTCCGGTGTTCTGCCGTGCTCCTGCGTCTTCTGCCGTTTTCCTGTGTGTTCTGTGCGTTCTGCCGTGCACCTGCGTGTTCTGCCGTGCCCCTGTGTGTTCTGCCATGCTCCTATGTATTATGTGTTCTGCCGTGCTCCTCGTGCTCATGCGCGTTCTGCCGTGCTCCTGTGCGTTCGCTCTGCGAGAGGACGGCGTCCACAACACCCGAAAGTGAAACGAACGCCGCCTGGGACTCGAGGGCCCCTCTGGACACCCATCCGAGGGCCCTGAAAAAAGGGGGAACACATGATCCTTAAGAGGGGGCCTTAGGGCCCCCACGCCAGCAAACCGCAGGATGCAGCACACTGGCAGAGGTGCAGGCTAGCGCACCTGACCGACCGCCACCAAACTTAGGCCAGGGGCAGCCCTGTCCCAGGATGGAGGCCTTGCACCAGCCGGTCCCTGCGCCGAGCTCGCATCTTCTCTGCCTGGGTCTTACACAAGTGCACAGCAGGAAGGTCTCCCGTGCACGCTTCGCCCAGCAGCTTGCCTTGCTTGCGTGCATGCGCTCCACGTAGCCTGCGCACTGTGTGCGGCGCACGGAACAAAAGCAGGTGCCCGAGGTGCTCTCCCTCCTCTTGCCTGGCCATCACCACGGCAGGCTGGCTCACCTCGGGCATACTTGGGGAGCCAAGCTCCTCGCAAACTGGAACCTGACTGCCGCCTTCAGGGCCTGCATCACTAGCGCTGGCAGTGACAAGGGCAGGCGGCTTCGGGCGTGCTCGAGTTCGGCGCGGCGGCGCGCTCGGCGCAGGCGGAGTCGGCACACTAACGCTGGCAGTGCTGTCCAACTTCGCCTTTGCCCGCGGCGCGCCTACGTCTGCTGGCGGCGCAGGCGGCCTCGCGTCTGCAGAGCTCAGGGCCATTGCACTCCTGCAAGCTCGGGGCGTCATCTGGCGGGGTACGCCGCCCGACTGCCTCTCGGGCTCCAGGGGGGGGCCCTGGCTCAGCGCGCCCAGGCCGAGTCGCTGCGCGTAAAAGACTGCTGGCAAGTGCATGTCTCCGCCCTTCCGACAACGACCTCCGCGAAGACGACTCCCCCGCCGCCCCCTTAAAGCAGGGGTCAGAGCTGTCGAGCTGCATGCGTCGGGGCGAGCGGCTGGCATCTGATTGCTTCCGCTCCTGAGGTGAGGCATCGCCCCTCTGCGGAGCAACCGCCGCTGCCACAACTGCTGCAGCAATCGCCCCTGACGGATTAGGCCTCGCTGCTGGGCTGGATGCATGCATCTGCGAAGGCCTGCTATCCGATGCTCTACCGTTTCCAGTTGGAGCCATCAAAGCGATCGGCCTAGTGGGGACTACACTCGAAAGCTGGGCTTGCGCTCGCAACCTGGTGAGCGGCGTGTCTCTGCGCTGCCTGTTCCACAGGCTCCGCGTGGTGGCATCCGAAACAGCCACTCTGTTGCACTGTCGGCACCTGTGCCCTTGCTTATCTGGAACGAATTCGTGTTGCGTGACCGAAGGGGGCGGCGGCTGCGGTTCCTGCTTTGGCATCCCGGGCTCTTCCTCAGGAGGCTTCCACCTAGCAGGGCAGCCCTGCGAATATTTCCTGGCCCGCGTCCACATATCACCCGGCTAAAGACACTGCAGCGCACCCAGCTAAACAGCATTGGTAATTGCCCGTGCGCCTGCAACACACGCCCGAAGCCATCTATACCAGATCTGCTCGTCCGTACGGTCAGGCATGTGCTGCTCAAGTTTTCGCACTTGCCATCTCTGTGCGCCTGCCTCCAATTGATCACGGACGTCTCGCGGAGGCGTCTGCAGCAGTGACAGGAGCTGGCTGAGGTCGTCCACCAGGTCATAGGCGGAGCTCATAGTCCATCCCACACGGCGCAGTGCCATCCACATAGCTGACAGCGGTCCTGTGACTTTGGACCTGCGTTCACTCTTGAGCATGTTGGTTCGCATGACCTCCCATGCATGCTGCAAACGCTGCAGGGGCAACTTCCCATCCCAGAGCATGCAATCATACATGTATGGCAGTTCCAGAGTGGCCTTGAACATAGGATCGTAGCGGGGACTGGGCTGCATCACCAGGGTCATGGTCAGGGACGCTGCTGCTTTGGCTCCAGCCAGAGCTCCCGCTAACGTGCGAACGGGTTGCAACGCCTTCTCTGCCACGCCCATGACTGCCACGCCATGTAGCACTGACGGCGTTAGCCCAGTGGTCTAAATCCGTGTGATCCGTCGTATGCCCGCAGCTCGCTGGAGAACCATAAACCTTCGCACTCGGGTACGCAGTGTCGCTGCTCTGGCCGCCACTTGCTTCCGTTGCGGCCTCGCCGTGGTGAGCTCGTGCCCCAGGTTTCTCATCTAGCGATGGCAAGTGATGGGCCTCCTCTGCACCGCGCGGCGCCCACCTCCTCGGTGCGCGCGCCGGACGCAACAAAACCAAGCTTCTTGGTCTGCACAGGTAGGCGGAGGTCTTCCAGCATTGCCATCGTCTCGTCGGCAGCCTGCCCATCCTCCTCGGCACACAGCCTTGCAGGACCTGCCCAGCGCATAGATATGTCAGCTACCAGCTGCCGTGGGGTGACCGTGGGACGTATAGCTGAGAACCTTCTCATGGAACGATGTAGCAACATATCCAGGACTGTGGTTGCATCTGAACAACCAGCCGCAATGCCCTGTTCCGACTGAAAAACATTGATGCACTATCATGGGCCCGCAGAGTGCGTGGTTGCCTATACGCTTGAACTTAGATGCATGCCAGGCGGGGAGAGCACTGTGCTGCGATGGCTTCTCGCATGAGGACCGAGGGATCGATTAGCTCAAAGCATTTCCAAATATCCACCATGAGAGTAACTGTCTTGTTGCCCAGTGCCGCGTCGATCTCATTATTCAAACTGAGCGGAGAAGCCGAGGCGGAGGAGCTGCGCCCTGGCCCAGTGCCCCAACTGAGGTCACTGCGGTGATCCTTCATCCACTGCGCCGACACGGGTCTTCTCGCACGACCCCATACACGCACCAGACTGTTCAGCCATCCAATCAGCCGCGTGCCTCCGTCTGGTTTAGGCAAGCGCACTAGAATGGTGATCCGCCGATTTGGAGGCCAGCCAAGTCTGGGCTCGCATGCAGTGAAAAAGCAATGATATGGCAAGGAGGCTCTCGTCTGACAAATGCTGCAGTTCACGCGGGTGGGTGCCTGTCTGGCCCACGGCCGACCTGGATGGGGGGGCGAAGAGGACGCGGCGCAACTGCGCGACCGTGATGGGCTCCAAGTCAGGCCAGTGGTCGGCACTATCAGATAGCTCAGCAGGCCCAAGTCCGTGATGGCTCCAGATGCCTGCCCACGTCTGCAACTCGGCGTCCGCAGGCTCCGCTGGCTGGCATGTCCCATGTGTAGGCGTCACCTCCACTTGTGCCTTCGGCTTGGTGAAGCGATGCGCCTGCCCAGCGCCGCCTGCAAACGCTTCGCGCGCCCACTCCTGCCAGGCCTGTGCGGCCTTGGCCTCGGCAGCCCTGCTGCAGGCCTCGTGCTGGCCCTGGACCTCATCGACCTGAGCGGTGAAATCGTCGCGCAGCAAGCAACCGGCACCTGTTTGAAAGAAATGCCTGGCCTCCTTCGTGAGCATTCTCAGCACCTGTTGGCTGCGCTGCACTCGCATCAAATAACGGCTGATCTCATTTATCTTGGTGGCCAAGCGGTACAGAACCTTGTCAGTGGTTGCCACAGGGAGGACCTCCTGCCGCAGGGTGCTGATGTCTCGCTGTAGTACTGCACGGACGGCTCGCAAATGCTGCGCCCACCTGACCGCCGCTGCCCAAGCAGTAGCATGCTGCCCATGACGTGCACGTCTCCTGGCAGGCCTCCAAGCAACAGCTTCCTGGACCAGCTCAGGTGCCCCTGCTCGTCCGCAGTGTGATTGCCTGGACCTGCCGGCTATGTCGTGGCGATTGGCTAGCCTGCTCAATGCCCTTCAACACCAAGTCCCAAGCTCGGACCAGGTCATCCGCTGTAGCAGCCGTGTTGATGCAATGCATCGCCTGGCTCCAGTCGGTGGGAGACCGAGCGCATCCAGTGCGCGCCTGCCGCGGGAAAGCCCGAGGCTGCTTCGACGCTCTGCGGAGAAGGGGCATGCGACGCCGCGGCAACTGGAAAAATGCTGGCTGATGCGGCCACAAGCCAGCATCCACCAGCACCGAAACCGTGCACTCGGCAGCGGCCACCAATGACCTGTGGAGGATGCCGTAGTCCAGCGTGCGTCCAGGTGGTGTCTGCAGGCATGTCGGCTGCGAAGGGGCCACGCAAGCTGCTTGAATCAAATGAAGCCAGTCATTCTCCAACAGCTCCTCAGGGGGCATGTTGAAGTCACCTGCTGCCATCCCCGCATATCCTGCCGCGACAACTTGCTTGAGATATTTGCAAACCTCCCAGATGATCGCGAGGCTGCGGGGCGATCTGCCTTCCGTGGTGACCAGATAGAGCGATGCACAGACCAATCCTCCAGGTGGGCCTGCATGAACTAGCGCAGCAACAGCTCTGCCTGGCACGGTGCGTCCATGCTCCACGAAAAGCGCCTGCGTCACCTGCAGATAAGTCCGAGCGATCACCGCCGCTCCTCCTTCCGTGCCCCCGTCTGGTGTCGGGGGCGTTGGTGGCCACTGACCTCTCCAGCCTAGGTCGAAGGCAGAAGCTTGCACCTCTGGGAGCCTGACCTCGCTGGCGTGCGTCTCCTCGACCAGAATGACATCACCTTCAGCCTTAGTGAGGTATTTCATTAGCGCGCCGAAGGAATGGACATTGGCAGTGGCAACATGGAGCCCTTCCCGCTCCGAAGTGGCAAGGGGGCTCGACAGGCTTGTCTCGCCAGGGCTGTGGCTGCTCACCATCATCTTCTGAAGGTTGCGGCAAGTCGCGACTGACGATCACGGCCTCGATCACCCCCTCATATTCTCATGGTGGACGGTCTTCCTCGGCCTCAATCGCATCAAATGGATCAACGTTCTCATCCTCAAGAGTGGTACAGGCCCCAGCTTGACCTACTGTCTGCACAGCAGAGACCACGTCCTGGTGCGGCGCTTGGGCCGTGCCCGGACTCGCTGGGCGGGCGACGCGGCGAGCGTCGCAGCACCTGCCCATGCCGCCTCCAGGACCTGCTTGTGCGAGGGCATCGACCACCCCGCCGCCGTGGGCCTCGCAGGCGAGGGCCGAGGCCTGGTCTGGTCCTCGGGCCTCGCTCGGACTTACTGGACGGGCAACGCAGCGAGCGTCGCAGCCACCGCCCATGCCGCCAAGAGCTCCGTCCCGCGCAAGGGCATCGACCACCCCGCCGCCGCGGGCCTTGCATGCGAGGGCTGCGTCCTGGCCCGGGCCACAGGCCCCGCTCGGACTTACTGGGGGGCGGGGGGCAACGTGGCGAGCGTCGCAACTCCTTCCCATGCCGCCGGCAGGATCCGCGCGTGCGAGGGCGTCGACCACCCCATTGCCATGGGCCTCGCATGCGAGGGCTGCCTCCCCGTCGGAAGCACAGGCCTCGCGCGGACTTACTGGGCATGCACCTGCCGTGCTACCCATGCCGCTGATAGTATTGTGGGGGCACTGTGGCTGGCATCCACCAGCTGAGGTATTGGCTGAGACAGACACCATCATCATGATCTCACATGCGCTCATCACTGCTTGCGACGTCCTGTGGCCCCCGCCTACGACGCTTAACTCCTTGCCAGGATGGGGCCCGGAGTACTCGCTTGACCGCGTCTCGTAAGTCCGCGTCGTCGTCTGTGCCGCCGGCCAGCTGGCCCAAGCCCAGCGACTCCAGGTAGGCCTCGTGCTCCTCCCTGGATGCCCCGTGAAGCTCGGTCTCGTCGAACTGGTCGCCCCTGCGGGCAGGCGCGGTGCTGGCGGAGCAGGGCATCGCGCACTCCTCTCCACGGGCAACCTGGGGCGCGGCCTCCTGGATCTCGGCCAGCACAGTCTGAAACTTGTCCTGCAGCTGCGTGGGAAGCCCCATGCTCTGCAGCACCTCGGATATGGCAGCCGACAACCAGCGCGCACCATCACCTTCAGCATGCCCAGGAGGGTGCTCAGCAGGAGCAGGCATCCCTCCACTGCGCAGCTGCTGTCTCTCGGCAGTGACATCCACCAGCTGCTTGCGCGCTTCATCAATGGCCAGCTCTCCTTCGCGCACCTCCTCCTGGAGCTCGGCGATGGCTTTCTTCTTCTCATCCACTGTGCGTTGCCAACGCACCTGCTGGTTCTCAAACTGGGCCATCTTCTTCGACAGTGCATTGGGCTTGATCGGCGCAAGTTTTGCGTCGAACAGTTCAGCACGGAGCTTGAGACGCTCCTGCTTGTAGCTGTCCATGATGGCCTTGGCTGGCTCTGGCATCGACTGGATGCGGCCCAAGTGCTCGACGAGGCCGTCGAGCTCCTCGATCCGAGCACGAGTGCAAGCCAGCTTTTCAGCCTCCACCACTTCCAGCTCACCCTCAGCCGTCGCCAGAGGCTTGCTCTTTGCCTCACGCAGCGCCTGCTGGAGCTGCTCCACCTGCTTGTGCACGGCCTGCAACTGCTTCTCGACGGGACGGGGGCCGCCCCCGCCTCCGTGCTTGGTGCTGAGCGGCGATTCGGGCGGGAGGCGGGGTCCCCACCCATCGGCGCGGGCTTCCCCTGGAAAGCCGTGCCTTTGGCGATGCCGCAGGAATGGCAGGCCAGCTTGCCCGCAAAGTTGAGACAGGCCTTGCCATCTCGTCCTGCGAACCACTTACAACGCGCTGCTGATCTCGGCGTGCTCCCGTCGGCGCCATTGCTCCACTGCTGGTGCGTGGGGGCCGCGCTGTGCAGTACCCCAGGAAACAACGGCGGCCAGGAGGGCCCAAAACTTGTTCGTGCTCCTCCAGGAGATTGGCTCAGAGCGCGACCCCTCGCGCTGAAAACGCCCCCTCGGACTCGCTGTCGTCGGGTGACGCATTGCCTTGAGCCAAAATTGCTACGGAACCGTGCTCCTGTGTGTTCTGCTGTGTTCCTGTGTGTTCTGCTGTGCTCCTGTGTGTTCTGCCGTGCCCCTGTGTGTTCTGCGCGTTAGAGTGAGAGTTAGCGACGGGGCCTTCAAGGCAAAGTGGTGGGCCAGAAAGCCAGACACCCGCGGGGGCTAAGCAAGGCCGCCCGCCCAAGAGGGGCCACTTGGGGCCGCCTCTCGGCAAACCAGCGGGGCCGCCTTGGGCCACCGCACAAAGGGAACTCGACTGCGACGGCACAGGAGCCCCCACACAGCAGAGCGTGCCTCGCGTGCCTACTCGCACCAGGGGCAACACACGAGAACGATGCTTCTCCTCACTCACTTACTCACGGATGACGAGCCGCGGTGCGCAAGAAGGCGGCTGACCCTGCGACTCACCTGCCTTCCGCCCGCCGCGCAGCTCACGGCGGCAACCCCCGCCGCCTCCACTACCTGTACTGCCGCGGGAGCCGCTGGGCTGCTGCCCGAGCTGCTGGCCGCGGCTGAGGCCCCGCCTGTAGGCTCCGCCTCACTGCCGAACTCCTTGAACTCCAGGTACTCCGAGCCGCGGCGCGCCAGGCGGCGGCGGACCCTGCGGCTCACCAGGCCGCCGCTGGGTGGGGCTCCCGCGGTTGCGAGCTCCACCTCGGCTGCCTCGCCTGCCCTGGGGGCGCCCGCGCTCGGCCCTGGCCGCTGCTGGGGCAGGCTGGCCGCCGCCGCCTGCACCTCCTGCGCTGCCGCGGCCGCTGGGCCGCTGCCCGAACCGCTGGCTGCGGCTGAGGCTCCGCCCGTGGGCTCCGCCTCTATGCCTATCCACCCCAGGCCGCCCCCCGTCGAGCGGCTGTCCTCCAGGTGGGGCCGCGTGGCTGGAGCTCCGCCGCCGAGGGCCTCGCCAGCCTGCCGGGGCTCCGATGCCGCCGCCGACTGCGCCTGCGGCTCGAGGAACATGGGCCCGAGCGCGTCGCTGTGGTCCACGGTCATGCACCACTCTGGCTCGAGGCGCCAGTCGCCGCCCCACTGGGCCCGCTCCCCATCGTAGACGGGCGAGGCGCGGCACAGGCCTGCTGCGGCCTCGAGGGCCTTGGGCTGCTCATCGTGGGCCTCCAAGAGGACCAGGCCGCGCAAACGCAGGGCCGAGGGGGGCAGCAGCAGCTGTCACGGGTGGAGCTGGTCAGCGTCCAGGCCCGCCGCCAGCGAGTGACGCTTGCGAACCTCCTGCAGCATCTCCAGGCTGAGGGGCGGCAGCGTCGAGCCTCGGACGTCCCAGCTGCCGACTCCAGCTCCAGACCTGAAGCCCTCCTGCTGCCGCATGGCCTGACAGTTGGCCTCCAGCTGCTCGACTGCCATCGTGCCTGCCAAGGGCCTCTGGATCCACCGCTGGCAGGGGCGGCGCAGCCTGGGCAAAACTGTGGGCGAGTCTGCCGCCCTTCTGCACGGCCTGCTTGGTCCATATCCTGCAGGAGGCCGAGCTCTTGCCGCCGCCCCGCTTCTGGGAGCTCGCGAGGCGCCGCTGCAGCACTGCAGTGGCCTCAGGGTCACCATGTACGCCAACATGGTCACTGTGGTCGCCCCACTCGCTAGTGCCGAACTCGATGGCCCCAACTACGCTCTCCTCGGCGCCCAGGAGGATGAGGTCCCAACTGGGCCTTGCAGCGCTCTCCTGGCCCCTGGGCGTGCCGAGGGCGCCCGCGCCGCGGCGGCCTACCAGGTCGCTCTCGACGCCCTCGGCGCCGCTCTCGTGCGCGCGCAGGCCCGCCGCACTGGCCTCGCTAGGCGCTCTCTGGCACTGGCTGCGCCTCCCCGACTCGGCTCCTAGCGGAACTGCCAGAAGGATGAGAAGCCAGAGGAGCCAAGTCCGCTGCCTCAACCGCCAGCTCCCGCTTGCGTGCCTGAGCCACCGTCGGCCACTCGCCCAGCGCCTCGCCGCGCCGCTCGGCTCGGCCTCGCTCGGCGGCTGGCTGGGGCTGCCAGGGGCCGCCGCCGTCCGCGAACTCGCCATCGTCGCTGCCGATCTCCTCCATGGGGCAGGACTCGGCCCACGGCGCACGCTTGGGGGCTGCTGGGGCTCCCTCGAGCTGCGCCCGCACTGCCTCCATCTGTGCGCGAATGGCTGCCCAGGCCACATCGAAGTTGCTGGAGCTCCACGCCTCTGGCAACTTCTCCAGCTGCATGAGGAGCCCTGGCACCTGGCTGGCTCCTGTGCACTCGGCTGCACGCTGGCGGCGCAGCGCCTCAGCCTCCTCGTGGGCTGCCTCCTCAAGCACCTGGAGCGCACGGCTCGCCTCCTCCACCTCCGCGTCGAGCTCCGCGAGCTCCTCCTGGGCCTTCTGGAGCTGGGCCTCGACGAGGTCGCGCGCCTCCTGCTTCTGCACAAGCTCCTGGCGGGCTGCCCGGAGCCGCTTCCCACCCTTGCTGATGGCGTTCGCCTCCCTGTGGAGCCGTGTCGCCCGCGGCAGGGAAGAGGCCTTCTGCTCCGCTGCTGCTTTTTGGGCTTTGACCAACTCGGCACGCTTCGCCTCCAGCTGCCTGACCACGACGTCGGTGAAGCAGCCGCCCACTCCGTCGGGGGGCTCGGCCTGCAGCGCGTCGAGCTGCTCGGCTGCCGCCTGGAGCCTCCCGATCGCCGTGGCGCCTCCGCCGCGCTGCCGACGCCGAGGTCTGCGACTTGGTGGAGGCCGCCCGCGATGCCGCGCCGCGGGCCTGCCTTTGGGCACGGCGCCCACGTGGCTGATCCACCCAGCCGTCCTTGTCCGCCTTGGGCCTTGCCTTGGCTGGGAGCGTCCCCATCGCCCAAGGCGGGGCCGCATACCCGCAGCACAGGCACGAGGTGCGCCAATCCCAGTTCCATCCGCCACAGCTGCACATCCAGTAGGCCTTGCAGCGCCTGCCGCAGCCGCTGCCGCGCGGGGACCTCGCCATGGCCACCGCTGCACTGGCCGAGGGGCTGCGCCTCCGCGCCGAGAAAACAGGGAGCACAAACACGAATTGCACTGGCCCCAAGCGCGGAGACCCTCGCGCTCAGAGCGCCGCGAACGACTCGCGGTCGTCGGGTTCTCCATGGCCTTGAGCCAAAATTGCTACGGGTGTGTTCTGTGCGTTCTGCCGTGCACCTACGTGTTCTGCCGTGCTCCTGTGTGTTCTGCCATGCTCCTATGTATTATCTGTGTTCTGCAATGCTCCTCGTGTTCCTGTGTGTTCTGCCGTGTTCCTTTGTGTTCTGCAAGGCTCCTGTTTGTTATGCCGTGTTCCGGTGTGTTCTTTGGGTTCTACAGTGCTCCTGCGTTCTGCCGTGCTTCTGCGTGTTCGGCCGTGCTCTCGCGCGTTCTGCCGTGCTTCTGCGCGCTGGGCTGCCGTGATCCTGCCCATGTTCTGAAGATGTCTCAGGCGAACAACTCAGTTTCAACATGCATGGTCTTAAATCAGCCTTTTCAGCACCTCCTTGTTGAGGATGTCTCAGGCGATATCCTCATTTGCATACGTTTGTTAAATTCGCGGTGTTCATTTTATGGTGGATGTCTCAGGCGACATGTTTGTTTTCTTGTGACAGACGGTGTTGCGAGCAACTCATGTCTTTATGATGTATCGAGCCACATGCGCATTCTGAGGGATCTCGAGGACGCGCTTGGGGTCATCTTGGGGCTCGTTTGGGGCTCGTTCGGGGCCTTTTCGATACCATCGAAAACGATATCAATGCGATGTCACACATATCTGTTTTGAGGATGTCCCTAGCGAAATCGTCCTTATTAGAAGCCTGGCTTGGGCCGTCTGGAAGCCTTTTTCCAGAGCGATCCCAACACAATGTTAGAATAGCAGCTTACAAAACGATGCTGTTGCATGTGTTCACTATTTGACGATATCCCTAGCAAAATCGTCATTTTCGGCAGTCATCAGGGCGCTCTTGGAGCCATATTGATGTCCTTTGGGGGCTCTCATTTCATCTTGAAGCACTAAAAAACGATGTCAACAGGATGTTGAGAACATCTCATTTGTTGGAGGCTGTCCGTAAGGAAATGCAAAGCTTCTGTCATGCTCTTTATTTCTGGCCCGCCGTGTTGTCGCTCATTTTCTGAAGACATCCCCAGCGAAAACGTAATTTCCAACATAAGAAATAGTAAGACACCTCCGTCGACACCTCACTTTGGCTAGGATGGCTCTCGAGCGAAACACTTGCTTTTGTTAAACTCGATGTCGCGAGGATCTCATTTCCGTGAGGATGTCTCAAGCGAAATCGCCACTTTAGTAACCTGACCGGACAAGAACGGGAAGCGTCACTTTTGTCCACTAGGTTGGAAATTGGGGGGTGAGATCGCAGCGGAACGGAGACCCCCAACCGGGAAATCGTTTCGTTTCGTTCGTGTCGTGCGTGTGGGCGAGGTGGGCGCGCGAGAGGAATGAACCTGCCGTTGCTAGGGTGACCTCAAAACAACTGTTGCTCCCCCGTCCGTCCGTCCGTCCGTCCGGCAGTGGCCCTAGCGATGTCCTGCGGTGTCCCGTGGTGTCCGCCGCTGCTAGGGCGAAGTCAAGACAAATGTTTCGCTCCCGTATGTCCGTCCGGCGGTGGCTCGCGGTGTCCCGCGGTGTCCCGTGGTGTCCCGTGGTGTCCGCCGTTGCTAGGGCGAAGCCAAGACACATGATTATCGCCCGCCCACCCGTCCGTACGTCTGTCTGGCGGTGGCTCGCTGTGTCCCGCGGTGTCCCGTGGTGTCCCGTTGAGTGAGATCGGTAGTTGTGGTGCCCCGAAGTGTCCCCAAAAAGGAAATCGATAGTGAGATCGACAGGTGTCCCGTGGTGTCCCGTTGAGTGAGATCGATAGTGAGATCGATACTGAAATCGATGTGGTGTCCCGAAGTGTCCTATGGTGTCCCGTTGAGTGAGATCGACAGTGTGATCGATAGTGCGGCCGCTAGTGAGATCGAGAGGTGTCCCGCGGTGTCCCTTGGTGACCAGCGGTGGCCCCCGGTGGCCCGTGGTGTCCCGTTGAGTGAGATCGATAGTGAGATCGACAAGTGTCCCGTGGTGTCCCGTGGTGGATAGTGAGATCGATTGAATCAGATGTTGGTTCCCCCCCCCCTCCCCCCCGCAACCTCCTTATCACCCGAAGGGTGGTCGTATAGGTACTATATATCCTCCTTGGAGGCGCGCGTCCGACCCGAACATGTAGTCTTGTAGTCTGAGGAGGGAGGAGGAGGAGAAGGAGGAGGAGGAGGGAGGAGGAGGAGGAGGAGGAGGAGGAGGAGGAGGAGGAGGAAGAGGAGGAGGGAGAGGGGGAGGAGGAGGAGGAGGAGGAGGAGGAGGAGGAGGAGGAGGAGGAGGAGGAGGAGGAGGGAGAGGAGGAGGAGAAGGAGGAGGAGGAGGAGGAGGAGGAGAAGGAGGAGGGGGAGGAGGAGGAGGAGGAGCCGCCGTGAGAACTCACGACGGCCAAGGCCACCAGAAGTCGGGAGGCGAGGCGGTTGACCTATGCGCCGCCAGGTGCGCGCGGGCGCGGCCGCACTGGCGGCGGCAGAGCCGCGTCCGCCCGCTCCGGCTTCCCAGCGAAGGCCGCGCCGAGGAAGTCCCTGTGGGGCCGTACCCTGAGGCCGACACCCCCGCCCAACCTCCCCCCGCGGAGGACTGGGCCCGCGGCCGTACCCAGAGGCCGTCACCACACGGAGCCGTACCCAGAGGCCGACACTCCTGCGCAGAACCACTCCCCCCGCAGGGGCGGCATACGCCTCGAAGTGGAAACTGCGCTGGGGCCGTACCCTGAGGCCGACACCCCCAATGCAGCCTCAGGGAGAGGACTGCACCGCGCTGGCGCGGAAGAGGTACTCGCCGTCCACGTAGAAGACCTCCGCGAAACGGTCCGAGGCCATATAGTCGGCCACGAGCTCGAGGTCGACCCCGAGGCGTTCGTGCTTGCGGACGACGTCGCCCGCGTGCACCCCGTCCCCGCCGCCAGAGGCCGAAAACATCTCGGTGAGGAAGTCCTCGACGTCGAAATCCGACACGGTGTCGGCCTCAACAGCAGGCTCCCCGCCTCGAACGACGCTCTCGTCGAGGGGCTCCTCCACGGTGGGGGCCACGGACTTACCACACCCGTCAGGCCCGCGGGAGCCGGCCTCCTCCGGTGCGGTCTCCTCCGGGGCGAGACTCGCAGCCTTCACCTCCTTCACGGGGGAGAGGTCCCGGGGCCGCGGCGGGGCCCTCGGCCACGGCGTGCACGGCGCGGGTTCACCTACCGCGGCAGCGTCGTCGCCCACTGCACAGCTCGCCGACGAGTACCCGTGGTCATCCGTCGGCACCGCGTCCGCGGCCATCTGGTCGGGCGAGGCAAACGGCCCGCGGCGCATCGCCCCACCGCGTGACCAGCAGTGGGCAGGGCCCATCGAACAGGGCGCGAAGACCACGGCACCGCACGAGCAGCGGCTGCCTCGCACCTCGTCCTCCATCCCCTCCTCCGACGCATGCATCGGCACCTCCGCGGCAGGCACGAAAGGCGGGGCCGCCACCCGCAGCACCGTGTGCGGGGCCTCCGCGCCAGGCACGAAGGGAGGGGCTGCCTCCCGCAGCCCTGTGTAGGCCGATCCTCCGCGCGGCCGCGGGGTGGCCAGGGGCGGGGGCGTCGGGGAGGACGTCGACGGGGGCGAGGATCTCTGCCGCGTTCCCCATGGCATCCTCGTCCAAGGGCGCGGCCGCTCCCAAGCGGGGCCCCGCGGCAGCCCACTGGAGCTCCTCGTCCGTGGCCTGCGAGAAGCCGAGGGGCGGGACGCGGGCCGCGTGCCACGCGGCGTTGCGGCGGCGCCGCGAACGCCCTGGCACAGGCGCGCCGAGGGCCGCCAGCTGCAGTGCTGGGCGCGCGGCCCGCTCGCGGTCACGCTGGCGGCGCAGCACCCAGGTCGGCCCGGGCACGCCGTAAGCCAGCCTCGCAGGCCAGCTGCGCCCGGCGGCGGGCCGCCCGCCGAGCCGTCGTCGCGCCGAGCTGCACATTCTCCAGCGCGCGAACGGGCCGCCACCAGGCAGGGCGGCCCCCCGAAGCCATCATGCGATCCGAGCCGAGAGCCCCGCTCCCCCCTCCCTCACGCCCGCCGCGTTGCCCCGACAAGACGCCGAGGAAGAGTCCAGGAGCGGGGGGCCTACGGAAAGGCATGAGCCAAAATGGCTACGGAGGAGGAGGAGGAGGAGGAGGAGGAGGAGGAGGAGGAGAAGGAAAAGGAGGGAGGAGGAGGAGGGAGGAGGAGGGAGGAGGAGGAGAAGGAGGAGGGAGGAGGAGGAGGGAGGAGGAGGGAGGAGGACGAGGAGCTCCACACGGCTCCCAGCCAGACGGGATTGCACGGGGCTGGCCGACCAACCGTCGGCGCCGACCCACGCTGCGTGCACCCCTCCGCAATGGGCCGCGCCCAAAGCTGCGCTGGCTGAGGCGTCTGCGCGGTCTGCTCCAACCGCCACCTCGGTCGGCACGCCCGCGGGCGCGCGCGCGCGCGCGGGGGGGTGGGGATGCCCAGGCCAGGGGCTCCGATCGCGAGGAGCGGGCTCGAGGATCGAGCTTGCAACCGGGAACGCCCGAGGCAGAACTCGATCCCGAGAGATCGCCGGGGAACCCCTCGCATGCGCGCCGACTGGCGGCAGCCAGCCTCGATCCTCGCACTGCAGCCTCCGAGTCTCGACCGTCGACTCGACGAGGACGATGTTCTGGCCATCGCTCGGACGTCCATTTCCTGTGTTTGTTTCGGTTTCGCGCGTGTTTTCTTCGTGAAATGATCAAGGATGCTCCTCGATGGTCTTCGCCGAGAAAAAAATGCACACGTCCGAGCGATGCCAGGTGTTGACGAGGACGATGCCGACGAGGACGCCGGCGCCGAGGACGCCGACGACGCCGCCGCCGACGACGCCGACGGGCGCTGGCTTGGGGCTGGTTTGGCAGGGGTGCCGCCCGATGCCGAGGAGGAGGAGGAGGGGGAGGAGGGGGAGGAGGGGGAGGAGGAGGAGGAGGAGGAGGAGGAGGAGGAGGAGGAGGAGGAGGAGGAGGAGGAGGAGGAGGAGGAGGAGGCGGAGGTGGAGGAGGAGGAGGGGCTGGTTTGGCAGGGGGGCCTCTTGGTAGATCGGGGTGCCGCCTGGTGCGCGGCGGGCGGCTGCTTTTCGAAGGGGCGCCCCGCCTGTTCGGCGCGCCCGTGGACCGCTCGTCCTTCGGGTCGGACGAAAATGAAGGGGCCCTGGGACACACAAATAGATACACACAAATGAAAGTATCCCCCATATTTTCCAATATTTTCTGGGTTTTTGTTTTCCCCCCCACTTCCCATATTTTCCCATATTTTCCTGGGAATCGACGATTAATTGTGTCTGTGTGTGTTTTTCCCCCTCCTGAGAAAAGAGAAAAGGGGGGGGGTAGCCAAATGGGGGGCGTCGGCGGATCCGCAGCGTGCAGTTGGTTCCCCCCGGCGCAAGCGCCCACGCAACTGACGTGGAAGGCGCAGGGCGGCGAGGCCGACGCCAGCTGCGCGCAGCCGGTGTCGCGCCCCCCATTTCCCAATCCCCCCTTTTTGACTGACCCGATCCTGAAAAAGGGGGGCGCCCCCGGTGGCGGAAGATATTACCGTTGCAGCGGCTTGGGAGGAGGATGAGTGGACGGAAGAGCCATAACGGCCAACTTCGCGTAGAAAAATCTGATCGGATCGGACCCGCAGTCAAAACGTGTCATAAGAACGCGTGGTAAAGACGCAAGACCCTCGGAGGCCGAAGCTGGAGTAGTCTGGGCGGCAGGCGACCGAAACCGCAGGGACGCATGGGTACCCTCACCCGCTCCCGCCCTCGCCGCATCGGCGTCGGGGCCCAGCGCAAAAACAACGCGAGGACGCAAGGGTACCCTCAAAAACCGCGCGCCCCTCTGGGCATGGCGCCACACCTGCCCTGGCGGGCAGCGCGGCGCGTGCTGTGGGCGCGACGACGCACAAGGGGCCCCCCGCCTGCTTCGCGCCCCTCGGGGCCACCTCCGTCCTTGTCATCTACATTGTTTGAAGTTGCTCGAGGACTCAGGGCGTGTACGAGACGCGCGAAAAGAATTTCTTCGCCGAGGCGGCAGCCTGCTTTTGTTGACTTCTCTTGGACTCGTCGTCGGCATGTCGAGAGTCACCGCGGAGAACTAGTCGGGTTGCAGAGATTCTTGGTGCAGGGCGGCGGCGGAGGGCGGGGGCGGCTCGCCCAGGGACGGCCGGAAACTGCCCCCCCCCCCCCCCCCCCCATGGGAGCGCCCGGCCGCGCAGCCGCGGGACGGCGCGCGCGTCCTGATCGAGCGCGTGGACTGCACAGTCGGGGCGTTGACCTAAGGAACCCTAAACAAGGAACGAGGCCCCTTCTTTCCATAAGTCAAACTTCGACTTCGCACCGAAAACCTAAGGGACATCCAAGGCACGCTGCGAAACAATTAAGGAACGCGGAGCCCCTCCCCAACCAAAAGGGTTCCTTCTCCAGGGCCCCGACTGCAGCATCGGATCGGGCCACATCGGCGAAGGGTCGGTATCGAATCGAATCGGCGGCGTCAAGGTGCAAAACAGCATCATGCAAACGTCGGCCCGCATCGGATCGAGCCGGCCAGAATCGATATCGGATTGTTTTGATCGGGCGTCGACGCAGCGTTGGGCTGCACTGATCCTTCTCCTCCTCCTGCCCCTCCTCCTCCTCCTCCTCCTCATCATCATCATCGTCATCGTCATCGTCATCGTCATCGTCATCGTCATCGCCATCGTCATCGTCATCGTCATCATCATCATCATCACCGTCATCATCATCATCATCATCATCATCATCATCATCATCATCATCATCATCATCATCATCATCATCATCATCACTACCACCACCACCACCACCACCATCATCATCATCATCATCAGCATCAGCATCATCATCATCATCATCATCATCATCATCATCATCATCATCATCATCAGTATCATCATCAACATCATCATCAGCATTCTCATTCTCTCCTCCTCCTCCTCCTCCGCCTCCTCTTAGTCTTCTGCTTCTTCTTCATACTACTATTTTTATTATGAATAATACTAATCGTATTAATAATGATAATCATAATAATAACTATGATTATCATTATTATTATAGTAGTATTCTCATACGCACCTCTCCGAGGGAGTATAGCTCAGAGGCGATTAATGCGTACGCGGGGCGCCGCGTCCGCGATGTTTCTGGTCGTTTCGCTCGAGACATCCTCGAAATTCTGAAAATCGGTGGCACCCCTCACGCAGATCGTGACGTCAGGGTCCAAAAACACATGGGAATTTCAACATCTTAACATAAAACCTTCAAACACACATATTGTACTTTCAATCATTTTGACCCCGATTCTGAGAGAATGGCGGTTTCGCCTGAAACATCCTCCCAACATCGAGCCTCGACGTACCCTCTGGTACCTCAGACCCCGCCTCGAAGCCTCCTGGGGGCCTCCTGGAACCTCCTGGGCCTCCTGGGGCGTTCTGAACCTTCTGGTACCCCAGACCCCGCCCCGGAGCCTCCTGGGGGTCTCCTGAAACCTCCTGGGGCCTCCTGGGGCCTCATGCGGCCTCCTGGAGCTTCTTGGAGCCTCCTGAAGCCTCCTGGGGTCTCCTGGGGCCTCCTGAGGCCGACTGGGGTCCAGAACTACATGCGCACACAGAGGCACAAATCACGCCCAATACATCACACGCTAGACAAACATACCACACATAACACGTACAACGCACAAAACGCACGCACAACACAGAGCACACATCATACACACACACACACACGCAACACTCATAATCCTGGGGCCTCCTGGAGCCGCTTCTGGTATCCAAGTCGGACCTCCTGAGGCTTCTGGGGGGGGGGGGGCTGGTACACACATCGAAAGGTGTGGCAACCCCACTTGCGCTCGAGTGCGACTTCGCTGTTGCATTTCACTCCTGCTTCAAACGCCCCATCAGGTGATTTTTTTGTTGTTGTATGAGCCTGGACACACACGTGCCACTTATTATTATTATCAGTATTATTATTACTATGACTAGTATTATTACCAGTAGTATTACTATCGTTATTTATATTGGTTACTGGTATTGTTAATTATCGTTGTCTAGGTGTGTTATTATTACTCGTATTGACAGTATCATTGTTATTAGTATTATTACTATTAATAATAATACTAATAACACTAAAAGTATTATGCTTATTCTGCCTTGTCTTCCTCGTCCTCCTCCTCCTCCTCCCCGCCTCCTCTTTGGGAGTCTCTGGAGCCTCTGCGAAAGCACTCCTCGGACCGCCGAGCCTAAAACACGTGGCACGCGTGCCGTGGCTCTTGCACATAAAAGGAGAGGGAGCAATAGGAGGAGCAACACAAAACCAAGACCACTCGGACCCAACGTCTCCCTGAGCTACGGGACGAAACAGCCTTGAATCTAAGCGGCTAATGAAAACGACGTCTCACTGGGAGGGGGGCCTGTAGGCGTGGTGACGCACAAGCCTGGAGACGGCCCCTATGGATGCACACTCCAATGGGCGTCTCATGCGGAGTAGGAGGAGGTGGAGGAGATGCGATGGTGCGAAACGACCCCCAGGAAGACCATCCGAGGAGGAAGGGACCAACCCAAAACAAAACCGAAAGGAAGGGTGCACCATCGAGGGGGATTTCCACGACAGGTGCACCCTCCCCCACTAAGCAGGAGCATGCGCGAGCTCCGTCCCACAGGAGCGCGCCGCCGACCTGGCATAGGCCAGGCGGTGCGGAATCCCAAACCGACGGGCTGGCATCCCCAAAAACAACACCACCGTGCCCAGCCTACGGCCTCCCACGGGCCTCGCCACGCACTCGAACTCGCTCGTGGTGACGGGCCATTCGGGCTCCATACGGGACAACGCTGTCCAAGGCACAGCTGGCGCTACTGACGACCGAGGTCGACGAACGGACATCCCGAGCAAAAGCGACACTACGACCGACACGGGGGGCGGGGACAGCTCCGTCGATCAACGCACCAAGTCGCGGATTGGGGGCCGACCCTCGTCGAAATCGTGCCAACTGAATGGTTTTCTCCTGGCCCCACCCCCCGCAAGTCAGACACAGCAAGGACCCACGCCTAAAAACCCCACCCTCGGCACTGCGCCGCACGGCACGCAACGGAGCAAGACGAGAACCTGAAACAGCGACCGACTGATACCCCAGAGAATCTATCGTGAGGGGTTTCAAAAACGACGGGGTCCCCAGACAACCATACATAAGCATATTACGGCTTGACGGCGCAACCTTACAACAGAAAACACACTGCCGCAGAAAGCACACTGCCACTCAAATTCACTCAGCCCCCAAGAGGGCCACCCCTCCCCACGAGAATTTGTCTTTCGCCGCAGCACGGCTGGTCGACGCCACCGCTGAGGGTTGACCTCGTAGATGCACGGAGGGACATACCTGCGAACACAACAAAATCGGCAGCCCTACTCCTCGCGATCGCGAGCGTGGCCAAAAACTCTGGCAAGGGAAAGGGGCGGAGGCCGACAGCTAACTCAGCATAGTGTTCAGCGTGCCTGTTTGCCTCGGCCCAATGACGCTCCACAAGCTCGACATGTTCGATCGGCTCCGCCGTGCGGGGTGCCTTCACATGACGAGCAGACATGAACTGGTGACCCTCGATGCCACGACCAAGCTTGAGGATGCCAGCGGCCTGGTCGGAAGCACGCGAGTGATTTGAAACGCGAGCCTGGGACCGACGTGTCGCCGATGTACAATCACTGCCAGCCAGGGTCTCACGGTCGGCGACCTGGCCAAGTAAGCAGAGAGCGACGCTTTCGGCGATGCCTGGCGTCTGAAGAAGGTAGCCAGCTACTGGCCCTCGAAGAACTGCCACAGACACGTCAGAGGCAGGAGAGAACAGAGCAATGGACCAGGATGCGCGCTCCATCTCTACTAGACCAGGCCGCGTGCAAGATCCATCAGGCGCAACATCGAGGCATGGGCCCTGCGCCAGAGACGCAGCGCCTTCCGCTCCCACGTATGGTATGTGCAAGACTGGGGAGGCAGCCCCTTTCATCATGCAGCAACACTTCTTGAACGAAGATGGGGCCATTTGATCCGAAGCCAGTCTGCAAGTGACTCGAGGCCAGCCTGCAACATCAAATCAATTCGCTGACCTCAGACTCGGCGCGTGCAGCGATTACTTCTGGTAGCATCCGCTCGTGCAGACAATGCTTGAGGGTGCGCCTCTGGCCACAGGCGCAGAGACCGTCGCAGAGAACGTCAGCAGCTTGGGCGCGGGCCTCGGTCCAGACCTCGCGGCCTGAGCAGCTCCCGATCGAAAACTTCGCTGGGCCAGAGAACCGACGAAAACGATCGCCGAGCGCCAATCGAACGAAGTCGAGCGAGGCCCTGGATCCTCGCGGAGCTCCCAGCTGCATGGCCAACGAGATTTCATGCTGCCTCTGAATTCTGGCTAGCATCAGAACAGACAGCATGCTTGGAGCTAGCAGTGCGACTCATGTCTTTGGTAGAGCCCCTGTGGCCCACCCAACAAGTCACAGGAGGCACTCGCCACCGGGCACGACGCGCGGCGAGGACGGCGCGAGACAGAGGGCCACGACTGGAAGGCCAGTCCACGACCTCGCATGGATCGGCGTCTCGCCACAGCTGCAACAGACGAGCGCGCGTGGCAAGAGGGTGGTCACTCACCTCAGATTGCCGCAGCATTCTGCACCACTCGGGCGCCGGCGCGATCGCCGACGCTCCCGCTCCGTCGCCGAGCAGCGCCGTCTTGCTGGCGAAGCTCCGGCCACCATGCACAGGAAGCTCGCGACGGCGCTGGAGCCACTCCGCGATGCTGAGCCCGACGACCTCGCTGCCGTAGGCGGCCTCGGCCACGGCACCAGCGCGAACGACGGCGCCGACGGACTTCGCCCTGTGGGCTGGGGTGACCTTGCCGAAACACTTGAGTTTTCGCATGCGCTTAACCATGCGCTGACGACGCTTGGCACGATTGCTGAGCACTCCCTTATCATTGCGGCGGCCGCCCTCTCTGACGTCCACTCCGACGTAGGCGGCGCTGCGACGAACGGCGGAAGCTGGAAGACCATGAGCGCCTGCATCACCCTGTGCGAGAAAGAAACTTGCGCCCGCAATCAATCGCAAAAACTTGCGATTATAAAACCGCATCGAGCTCGGCCGATGCAATCCTGAAATCAATCGTGGCCGACATTATCAGTGAGGTCGTGGTAATCGCAATGCTATCTGATAGAGTTGTCAGCGATGTAGCTGACGAGCTGGGCGCGCGGCTGTCCGACCAGGAAACTGTCGCGCGCGCGCAGACCAGACCTCGACAGCAGTGTCGCAGTACACGTCGCCAGCAGGTAGGCCGCAAACGGCGCGCAGGGCCTCGTCTGCACGGTGGCAGCTGAGACGCAAAGCACGGGGAGCACGCCACATATTGTGCAATAACTTAAGAAATTACGTCGGCGTCTGGAAACTGATGAACTTGTTCCGCAGCCTAGACAAAGGGATCCACTCGTAGTATTGACTGAAATCGGCCATGACCAACACGCCGCGGTAAGACCGCCGCTGGTCGGCCGCGCCCTCGGCTGCCTGGGGCCGCGCGCAGTCGACGGAAGACAGCTCCCGCGCGACGCCCCAACGAGGGCGGTCGATATGCAGCTGCAGCTCGCGAAGTACAAGCCGACGCAGGCGCTGCAAGACGCGGTGGAGGCCCGCGCAGAGCACCACCAACCGATGGGCAATGCCCGACGACTTGGGCAGCGTGGGAGTCGCAAGCCAGCGCAGCTGCCTCGGCGGAAGGCCGAGGGGCCCCATCGCAAAGGACAGGAGGGCGACCGCCTCGAGCGCCCGATCATCAAGAAGCTGAAGATGACGAGGATGAAAATCATCCGGCGCGGCAGCGGTCGTGGGCATCTGCGCCGCGGCGCGGATGTCCTTGGCCGTCGTCCTGTCCAGGGCCGGACGGCCAAGGGCCCGCGCTGGCGCGGGCCGCGAACTTGTCCGCAACTTCATGTAGCGCCCGACCTCGTGCCGCACGCGGGGCGGCGCCGTGCCGAAGTACAAAGGCCGGGGCGGAGAGGGCTGACTGGCTGGCGGGCGGGGGGCGCGGAACCGGCGCGTGGGATGGGGGGGCGGTGCCGCGCCGAAATAATCGGGCCGGGGCGGGGGGGGCGCGCTGGCTGGCGCGTGGGCGGATGCGGGAGGGGCGCGCAGGATGGGAAGGGCGGTGCCGCGCTCAAATAGGAAGGGTCGGGGCGGAGAGGGCGCGCTGGCTGGCGGGCGGGATGATGCGGAGGGGGCGCGCGGGATGCGGGGGGGGCGGCGCCGCGCCGAGATGCAAGGGTCGGGGCGGAGGGGCCGGCGTCGCGCCGAAATGGAAGGGCCGGGGCGGAGTGGGCGCGCTGGCTGGCGGGTTCGGGGGCGCAAAATAAGCGCGCCCAGGGGGGGCGCGCTGGCTGGCGGGCGGGGGGGCGGGGAGGCGCGCGGGTGCGGGGGCGGTGCCGTGCCGAAATTCTCGGGGCGGAGGGGCGCTCTGTCTGGCGGGGGGGGGGGGCGCGCGGAGCGGGGTGGGGGGCGGTGCGGGCGCGCAGGGTGGGCGCGGGGGGCGGTGCCGCGCCGACATGAAAGAGTCGGGCGGATGGGGGCGCGCTGGCTGGCAGGCGGGGGGGGGGGGGTGCGGGGGAGGCGCGCGGGGCGGGGTGGGCGGCGCCGCGCCGAATGGAAGAGGTCGGGGCGGAGGGGGCGCGCGCGGCTGGGGGCGCGGCGGGGCGCGCGGGTCGGGGGGGGGTGCGAGCGAAAGGAATCGGGGCGGAGGGGGCGCGCTGGCTCGTGATTGAAGAGGGGGGGCGATGGAGGCGGCGCTCGCGATTGAAGAGGGGGGGGGGGGGGGCGGCGCGGGAATTATAGGGTCGGGGCAAGACGGGGCGCGCTGGCCGGCAGGCGGGGCGGCGCAAAGGGGGCGCGCGGGATGGGGGGGGCGGTGCCGGCCCGAAAAGCCAAGGGGGGCGCGCTGGCTGCTGGGGCCGGGGTGGGGGCGCGCTGGCTGGCGGGCGGGGGGGGCGGGAGGGGCGCGCGGGTTGGGCGGGGTGCGGCGCCGTGTGCCGAAAGGCAGATTGGGGGCGCGCTGGTTGGTGGATGGGCGTTGCAGACGGGCGCTCGGGATGGGGGGCCCCTCCTGTGCCGCGGGATTACAGGGGCCAGGGCGGAGAGGGCGCGCGGCTGGGGGTGGGGCCAGGCGGGTGGGGGGCGGCGCGCAGGATGGCGGCGGTGGAAGGGGCGGCGCCGCGCTGAAATAAAACGTGATCGGGGCGGAGAGGGCCGGCTGGCTGCAGTTGGGGGGGGCGGGGCGGTGCGGGGGGGGGCGCGCGTGATTGGGGGGGGTGGGGGGGGGGGCGGCGCCGTGCCGAAATCAAATGGTCGGAGCTCTAGACACCCTGCGCAAGAAAATATATACCTACAGAAAGAAGAACGACCCCGCCCGAGCGACGAACTCCATGGCGTCGGCAACGCGGGGCAAGAACGGGCCCGCCCGCGCCGCCGCGACGGTGCCGTGGTGAGCTTGTTCTCCACCGCCATCGCCATAAGTGATGGTGGGGGAGGGGTCCCCCCCCCTCCTCTTCCTGGGGCGGGTTCTCCCAATGTCTCCGAAATGCGCCGCTTCACTGCCGCGATGCCGACGTGGGCGGGGCCTCCCCTAGCCGCGCGTGAGAACTGGCAGCGCCGCAAAACAATGACCGCGAGGAATTTGACTGACAGCCCAAGCCATTGAAAGACAATCCCAAACAGGAATACACGGCCCCGAACACTCCGACCGTCTGACAGGGCAGACACCGCCAGCTATCGCCCGCGAACAAACCTCGACGATGGACTGCACCGGCTGCGCCTTCACCCTGTTGGCTTACCCGCAGCGGCAAGGATCGCGAACGGGCCGATGACCGCCGCCCCACATGTTGCAATCGTCGAGAGAGTGCCAGAAACCGTGCTGGTGATGCCCCTCCCACCAGCGACCCAATGCCAACGTAGCGGCGGGGGCGCTCATGGCCATGACCGTGAAAGCGCCTTCGCGCGCCCGTGAACCCAGCAACGCGGAGATGTAGCTCCATGGGCCGAACACATAAAAGTAACGCATGGAGAAGTACTCTGGCGACGTACCCTGCCCCTGCGCAGTGCAAAGCTGGAGTAGCTTGGAAGATTGGATGAGAAGGTGGCGGCGTAACGTGGGCGCATGTACTTCTGCGGGCGGCATTCCGACGGCTCGAAAGTCCCCAATCAAGAGGAGCACGATGAGTAACCAAGTGAAGCCCGGAGTCCCTAAGGAAGACCCAAGGACCAGAAGGAGACAGTGGGCAAGGGGCTTGAAACGACAACGGGGCAGCAACAACATGACATGGCCCCCCAAGGACGGCGAGGCCCCGCTCATGTCTTCGCAGTGCCTCACTCCGAAGGACCCACCGGCAGTTTTCAAAAGCGGCGAACCCACCAGCAGCCCTCGAAAATGGCGACAGTTTCGCAAATCGCTGCCTTTCAAAAACGGAAAAATCCCGCTTAGATCCGCGCGGTGCCTCCCTCCGCTGGACCCACCAACAACCCTCGAAAGTGGCGACAATTTCGCAAATCGCATCCCCCCAAGGACGGGGAGGTCCGCTCAGATCCGCGCGGTGCCTCCCTCCACTGGACCCACCAGCAGCCCTCGAAAGTGGCGACAATTTCGCAAATCGCATCCCCCCAGGGACGGGGAGGCACCGCTCAGATTTGCGCGGTGCCTCACTCCGCTGGACCACCAGCAGCCCTCGAAACTGGCGACAATTTCGCAGATCGCAGCCCCCCAAGGACGGGGAGGTGACGACAGTTTCGCAGATCGCAGCCTTCAGGGACGGGAGATGCAGCTCAGATTTGCGCGGTGCCGCGTTCCGCTGGGCCCGCCAGCAGCCCTCGCAAGTAGCGACAACTTCGCAGATCGCAGCCCCCCCCCAGGGACGGGGAGGTGCAGCTCCGCTGGACCCACCAACGACCCTCGAAAAAGGCATCAATTTCGCACATCGCTGTTCTAGGCACCCCGGGAGGTTCCGCTCAGATCTGCGCGGTGCCTCACTCCGCTGGACCCACCAGCAACCGTCGAAAAAAAGACGACAGCTTCGCAGATCGCACCCCCCCAGGGACGGGGAAGTACCGCTCAGATCTACGCGGTGCCTCCCTCCGCTGGGCCCACCGGCAGCCCTCGAAAGGGGCGACAATTTCGCAGATCGCAGCCCCCTAGGGACGGGGAGGTACCACTCACATCTGCGCGGTGCCTTCCATTGCTGGACCCACCGGAAGCCCCCGAAAGTGACGACAACTTCGCAGATCGCAGCCCCCCCCAGGGACGGCGAGGTGTCGCGGGAGACAAGAGGCGGGTGGAGGACGCGACCGCAGTGCTCTATTCAAAACGAATGCCCAACCAAGAAAGGCTGGGAGAAAAAAAAGGGCGCGGCCGCTTTGCACTCGATTTGGACGCCCGAAATGGGTACGGAAAAAATGGGTGCAATGCCCAACAACAGTTGTCCCAAAACCAAAAATAGCCGCTGTTCGTCAGGCGGCCGTGTGTCCCAAATGGGCACAGGCCGCAGCGGCGCGGACAGCGAGTCCTGTTCAAAATGAACAGGAACTGCTGTTGGGCATTGTGCCCATTCTTTCCGTGCCCAATTCGTGCCGACTCGAGCCCCCGCCCCAGGGGAACGGAAGCCCCCGGAACCAATTGGCTACGGCCTCCTCCTCCTTCTCCTCCTCCTCCTCCTCCTCCCCCTCCTCCTCTTCCCCCTCCTCCTCCTCCTCCTCCTCCTCCTCCTCCTCCTCCCCTCCTCCTCCTCTTCCTCTCCTCCTCCTCCTCCTCCTCCTCCTCCTCCTCCTCCTCCTCCTCTTCCTCTGGCAAGCCGCTGCGCGATCGCACCCGCGGGGTCGGGGCATGCCTGCAAAACGCAGGCGGCGCAAGCCAGCCTCGAGCGCGCTGCGCTGGGGCCACGGGCAACGTGATTGCTCGATCGGGGCGCGATGGGATTTTGGACGCCGGAAATCGGCACGTAAAGAGTGACGGTCGAGCGGATCGTCCCACCCTTTTGAAGGCGCTGCTGGCTCTCCGACAGCGCAGACCGTTCGATCTTGATCGATTCGGCTACTGTCGACGTTCCTCCCTGAACGCCCAAGCGTGTCGACACTCGTGTGGCCCAAAACCTGGACAGCAGAGCAGCGGAGGGATATCCAAGGGCCTCTCGAGGGAGCTCTGGAAGCTCCTGGAAGGAGCGTCCTGGAAGGAGCTTCCGAAGGAGCTTCTGGAGAGCTTCCAGGCAGACGTAGTTGTGGACGCCCGAAATGGGTATGGAAAGAATGGGTACAATGCCCAACAAATGTTGTCCCAAACCAAACACGGCCGCTGTTGGGCAGGCGGCCGTGTGTCCCAAATGGACACAGGCCGCGGCGGCGCGGACAGCGAGTCCTGTTCAAAATGAACAAGAACTGCTGTTGGGCATTGTGCCCATTCTTTCCGTACCCAGTTCTTCGTGCAGAGGGATGGTAGACGTGCGCCCCGTTCACAAGCCTACAGTCGGACTTGATAGCAGGACGCGCGAGAGGACACAAGACCCTTCCGCGGTCCACATTGCCACAGGAAATTAGGAGACATGGGTCGCACGGCACGACACGGGGCACGAGGGTACCCTTGATCTGGCAGGGTCGACCTACTAATCCGGGCCGCCTGTATTCCTCCTCCGCATCCTTCTTCTTTTCTGCCTTTCTCTGGGGACCCCGAGATCCCTCCGCTGATGCCCCATGCCAACGGAAACGGACAGCTACCGAGTTCACGACCGCTGCCCCCCAGGACATCTTGAGGGCGCGGTCAGACCAAGGCCCCGGGGCGACCCCGCCAGTGGCGACGAGACCTTCTCAGGACCTAGGGTTCTCCCTTAATAATCATAATAATAGTACTACTACTACTACTACTACTACTACTACTACTACTACTACTACTACTACGACTACTACGACTACTACGACTACTACGACTACTACGCCTACTACTACTACTGCTACTACTACTACTACTACTACTACTACTACTACTACTACTACTACTACTACTACTACTTACTACTATACTACTACACTACTACTACTACTACTACTATAGTACTAGTACTAGTACTAGTACTAGTACTACTAGTACTAGTACTAGTACTAGTACTACTACTACGACTACGACTACTACGACTACTACGACTACTACTACTACTACTACTACTACTACTACTACTACTACTACTACTACTACTACTACTACTACTACTACTACTACTACTACTACTACTACTACTACTACTACTACTACGACTACTACTACTACTACTACTACTACTACTACTACTACTACTACTACTACTACTACTACTACAACTACAACTACAACTACAACTACAACTACAACTACTAATAATAATACTAATAATAAAACGAAGTATCGGACGAACAACGGATTTGCTGCTGTTGCCAGCCACGCGCTCTCGATAGGGCGATGACGCCTGGGCAAACCGAGCGCGTGCTGTTCTTGTCCGGAGGCATGTTGGCTGGTGAATGTCCTGCACGCGGGACGCAAAAGTGGCAAGGAAGCCGGCATATCGAAATCGCGTCAACAGACTCAGCGGGCCCACTGGATGCGAGTGCGCGTGCCGTAGGAAACTCAGAAATAAGCCGAGGAAGGGATAACACCTCGACTCGCAGAGCTGCGATCGCCACGGAAGCGTATTGGAGCTCGGACGTGCTCCACGTCGCTTGCTTTGCAAGCGATGCTGTCTTGAGGCACTGCGCGTTCGGAGTCGCCGCCTCGGCCTGGTCATCTTCTCCGAGAAGCCCTCCGACAGTGGCGCTTGCGCGCCCCAAGTGTTTGACGAAGAAGTTTTGGTACTTGTGGCCCTTCTCCGCGAGTCCATGGACAACCTTCATCTCGACCGGTCCGAAATGCAACCACGTGGGCTGCTTGTCGGGCGAATCCCCGGCTTTGAAATGAGTGTCCGACCTCGTCCATTTGCCCGTGATGCTGACGGCCTGGAACTACAACTCAGCAAACGACGGGCCCAAACGGCGAGCGTCGGCCTCGACGGTGAGCATGCTGTCCTTCACGGGCACTCCGCGAGGAACTTGAATGAGCGTGAAGTTGCCCTGCTTCATCAGGTCGAACCTCTCCCCGTAGATGTTCTGCAAGTGCGGGTCGCCTGTGGCAAATGCCGGAGATGGCGTCGCCGGCGTCGGTGCAGGCGTCGCGGCAGCCGTCTTCCCGTGGCAGCTATTTCCGTTGTGACTGCTGGGCACCAGATCCGACACCGTGGTTGCAACGCGCCCGGAGCTCGGAGTATACGCAGGGCAAGGGTTTATCGTAGACGCCCAGGCACACCCGCCCGGGGAACCATGCGAGAAACCGATGTCCCACGCTAGCTCCGTGCAGCGATCCTGGCATTCTTGCATGTAGACTAAAAGGGGCCGCTGGCTGGAAAGCATCGATATGGGTAGCCGCCATCCATGTGTCCACAGTAGTTCGACGTCGAGATCGTAGCATAGGTTGGGGCCTGCTTATGGGTTCTCGTCATGAGCGAGGCGTTGCGGTGGTCGATGGCCTGAAGGGAGACAGATGGAAGGAGACGGCAATGCGGTGGTCGTTCCTCCCACCTGCACCGTAACAGAAGTCACGACGAACGCTTCATGTGCGAATAGCGCAACCACATGTACGGCCAGCGGCACCTTCCGAATCCGCGTCGCCGCCATCCTGGCAAGTCGAGCAAGAGGAAATTACAGGTCCTGTAAGAAATATGGAGACTGAAAATGTCTTGATCGAAGATGACCACGGAAGGAAGACCGGGCACACGCTTGAAAACGGTACGCAACACAGTTGGTGAGTTTGAGGGCCCGCGCCGATCGGCAACACAAGGAACAAGAAAACGACCAGATGGTCATTCGGCATGCTTCCCTGCACCTCGAGATGCGCTCAAGAACGCTTGCCAGACGCCTCCCGGGTCCCCGGGCCCCCTCCCGGCCAACTTGTCGAGCTGCGCCCAGCCGTGGCCATGAGAAGTCCCCCAGAAGACAGCGCCCAGAAGCCCGCGGACCGATGACGTCGTCGACATCGGCTGGCGCGTGCCGTGACTACGTCTGTGCGGATCGCTCCACCCTTTTGAAGGCGCTGCTGGCTCTCGGACAGCGCAGACCGTTCGATCTTGATCGATTCGGCTACTGTCGACGTTCCTCCCTGAACGCCCAAGCGCGTCGACACTCGTGTAGCCCCAAACCCGGACAGCAGAGCACCAGCGGAATATCCAAGGGCCTCTCGAGGGAGCTCTGGAAGCTTCTGGAAGGAGCGTCCTAGAAGGAGCTTCCGAAGGAGCTTCTGGAGAGCTTCCAGGGCTTAGAAAACCTCTCTCGGGACAAATTTCCAGCTCACGCAATGCGCGCCAGGGATTTTCCACGAAGCCGGAACGAGCTCATGGGCTACCGTGCGGTGCCGGCCAAGAGGGGGTCGTCCAAGGTGTGTGTGTGTGTGTGTGTGTGCGCAGAAGGGGGTACGGAGAGGGGGGAAGGCTTCTTAGAAGGAGGCTGTTTCTTAGAAGGCGCGGGCCTTACATTATGGAGAAGGCATGCGCCTTCTAAGAAGCAGTGGTGCTTCTAAGAAGCCTTCCCCCCTCTCCCTACCCCCCTCTGCGCGTGGCCGACTCATGGCACCCGCCATGATGTCCACCCCCCCGTAGTCACCACCTCTTGGCCACCCCCGACTAAAACCAGCGCCCCTCTAACGGGAACTCCATTAACGAGTACTTTGGCAGTGACCCAGCGAACCTGACCCTCCCCGATGTGGGCAACACTGCAAGGCCAGAAAGAGGCCCTGAAGGGGCAACTTTGGGCAACTCTCCAAAGTACCCGTCAGTGAGCACCCCTTACGGTGCCGCTGATAAAGCTCTCCAAGGAGCTCTCTGGGCACGGCACGAGCCTGTCGCATCGGCACGGCTCCTCCCCCCACCCGACGAGGTGCGGCCCGCGCGCGCGGCGGCCGGGAGGCCGAGCGGGGGCCGGCTTCTGGCAGCCGAGTGCGCCGCAGCTGGTCCCCGGCCGGGGGCTCGGCGGGCTCCAGCGCCAGGCGGGCGCGCGGGGCGGAGGCCTCCGCTGGGAGGCTCCTTGTCGTCGTCGTCGTCGTCGTCGTCGTCGTCATCGTCGTCGTGGGTCTTGACGGCGTCGGCATTGGCATTGGCGTCCTCCTCGTCGTCCTCCTCATCGTCGCTCTCACCGGCGTCGTCGGCGTCCGGGGGGGGGTAAGCGGATGATTTCGAAACTCCTCGGCGTTTCAACGCACACAGCGGCACGCGCCGGCGGCTTGTTTTACTGGCACAAGCCTAAAACCAGGTGAGTCTGCTGTCTCTTTCTCGACTCCTGCCTCTTCCTCGTCGGCGTCGTTGGCATTGAAGGCGTCGGCGTTGTCGCCGGCGTCGTCGGCGGCGTCCTCGTCGGCGTCGTCGAGGGTCGAGACTCGGGGTCGAGGTTCGAGGACTCGAATTCGCTGACAAGGGGCCACCAGGAGGTCCCCTAAGAAATCTCCAGGAGTCCCAAACGTCTCCAAGACGCCCCCAAGGGGCTCCAACGATGCCTCCCAGGAGACCCCAAGACGCCTCTACGACGCCATCTCTCACTACCAAAGCACAGTGGCGGGATGGGCCGAACGTCTTTCTCCTTATCTCTCTCTCCTTCTTTCCCTCTCTTTTTCTTACCATGTGCACCACGCGCACACGCACCTGTTTTGCGCCATGGGGCTTGCCAGGGGGCCAGAATTCGGCTACACGGGCGTGCCCCCCCACAGGGGGATTGTCGACGCAAAATCAAAAATACGCAAGACATGTTCAAACATGGCAAGACAAAATGCTCAAAAAATCGTCCCCTGACTATCTTCTGACCACTTCTGAATAGTCCCCCTGTAGAGGGACAGGCCCGACTTTCAGGCTACACTCAGTGCGTGACCCTGGGCGAGAGTGACCCCTGGTGCGCGGCTCTCGGGAGCCGCGGGGGGGGCCCAGACCCGAGCGCGCAGGACGCGGCCGCCGCAGCGCCCTCGGCGATGGGGCCCCGGCCCTGGTCGCCTCGGCCGTGGACAAACCTCCCTTTCGCAAACCTCCCCTTAGTGAAAACGGCCTGGGACCGAAACCGACGGGCCGGGACCAGCAAAAATGACGGCAGCGACGCCCCCTCGCGAACCGAAAACGGCCGATTTTCCTAATCGACGTGTCAGGGTAGGAGGTCTATCAACCTCTGGTCGGCCCGAACCAGAGGTGCCTCCGGCGAAAGGTCACTCGCCTAAGACGCCCCTTCTACTCCCCAGGCACGGTGGCGGGATGGACCGAAACTCTCTCTCTCTCTCTGTAGAGGCCTCCTGGACGGGTTCCGAGCCGCATCGTCGATGCGTCGGCGATGCGGCGCGATCCACCGACCCTGTCTACTCGGACCCCATCTGGGAGGCCTAGACTCTCTCTATCCCCATCTGTGTGCCTTGCGCGCACGCGCCTCGCTGGCGCCATGGGGCACGCCAAGGGGGCCGCACGAATGCACTCGTCGGCTCCGGCCGGGCGCAGCCGCCGGGGGCCGACTCACCCGCCCCGCACGGCCGGGCCCACGGCAGCAGCCGGGCGCGCGCCTCAGAACTTCGCCTCCCGGGGCCCGCCAGGGCGGGCGGCCTCGGCGGCGAGCTCGTCCGGCTCCGCCTGTGAGGCACAGGCCGAGGAGCCGGCCCGGGTCACGAGAGAGGCGAGGTCAGGACGCAAGGGCCTTGGGCGCCCTCTTCGGAGCTCTTCGAGCGGGGCGCGGCCAGCGGAAGTGGCCAAGGACCGGGCCGAGGAGGGGAAGCCCAAAGATCCGATGTCGTGATTTTTTCCATGCGCGGTCCCCGGACGTCTCGACCCCTTCCCCTGGACCCGTTTTGGTATTTCATCCTGAGTCGTTTTTTCACGGTCCCGGGGCCCGGCGAGGGCCCCTGGGGGCTGAAATTTGCGAAAAACCTCCGTCTTGATTCTTTCAATACGTTGGATCTCTGGGGAGGGGAAGGCTGCCCATCCTTCCCGTGCGGGCTGACTGCATCGAGACGAGCTCTGGGAGCCGCGGCGGGCGCCGCGGCCGCTTCCTGTGCTGGAGCGTCAACCAGGGCGCTCTAGAGGCCATGGCTCGGACGTCCATTCCCTGTGCTTTTTTCGGTTCCGTGCGTGTTTTTTCGCCAGATGATCAAGGATGCTCCTCGAGGGTCCTCGCAGAAAAAAATGCACACGCCCGAGCGATGCCAAGAGGAGGAGGAGGAGGAGGAGGAGGAGGAGGAGGAGGAGGAGGAGGAGGAGGAGGGGGAGGAGGAGGGGAGGAGGAGGAGGAGGAGGAGGAGGAGGAGGAGGAGGAGGAGGAGGAGGAGGAGGAGGAGGAGGAGGTCTAGAGGCCAGGCTCTGGCATGGCTTGGCTCGCGACTCGCGGCCCGCCCGAGGTCCCTGGGGCTGGCTCGTCCAGCCCGAGCCGCCTCTCGGCGGCCCCGCGCCCCGGCGCCGGCCTCCAGGCGCCCAGGAAGGAGAGACGACACTCGGATCAAGTCGGGCCTGCCCCTCTACAGGGGGGATGTTAGAGCGCTCCGAGCACGCTCTGAGGGCACTCCGCGAACGCTCTGGAACGGACTCGTCTCGATGCACGGCCCGTGTAGGGGGCCACATGCGAACCCTACCCCTACCCCCCACAATTCGGAGGGGGAGGGTGGGGTTCACTTCGCTCGGGAGCTCCCGAACCAAGTGAACCCCACCCTCCCCCTCCCAAACCGTGGGGGGTAGGGGCGCAGTCGGGGCGTTGACCTAAGGAACGATAAATAAGGAACGAGGCCACTTTCTTCCACTAGTTCAACTTCGATTTCCTATCGAAAACATCAGGAAAACCTAAGGCAAGCTGTGAAACACTTAAGGAACACGGAGCCCCTTCCCAACGAAAAGGGTTCCTTCTTCAGCGACCCGACTGTAGTACCCACCGGTCGGAAGAAGTAGGTAGAAACATGGAATAGGGAGGCGGCCAAAGTAGATTGGGCTCGGGCCCGCCCAGAGAGTAACAAGAAACACCCAGAGCGCATCGATTCATGAAGTAGGAAGGCACTTGGAAGCAGACTGGGTTCTGGGAATCCAGAAATACGTACTTTCAACGACCGATGGGTAGGGTTCGCATGTGGCCCTAAAACAGGGCTAGGATCGGGATGAATCGCTCCAGAGCGTTCCGGTGCGCTCTCAGAGCGTTCCGGAACGCTCTGGAGCGGCCGCGGCGCCCAATACATCCTCCAAAGCCGCCGACTCTCAGAGATTTCGAGTTACCCCGATCCGTTTTTGTCCCGATCGTCGCGTCGTTTGAGGCCCCCCTGCCGTGCGAACCCGCGCCTCGTCCCAGCGCTCCAGCGCCTCCCGCAGGGAGGCCCGCACCCGGGCGCCGGACGAGGGGTGCAGCAGCGCGGCCGCGGCGTCGGGGCCCGTCAGGGGCGACAGCCTGGCCACCTGCGGGGGGGCAGCGTGGAGGCAGCTGGCTGGGATTGCGTCGGAAAGATTGAGGGAGATCAGCGTCGGGAAGATTGAGGAGGATTGCGTCGGAAAGATTGAGGAGGATTGTCAGGTACTCATTCTGGGGACCCTCCTGGAGCCACTCGCTCCACACCTGTGTCGAAGCTGCAACGAACCCGAGTCGAGCCTGAGTCGAACCTGAGTCGAACCTGAGTCGAGCCTGCGTCGAACCTGAGTCGACCCTGAGTCGAATCTGAGTCGAACTTGAGTCGAACCTGAGTCGAACAGATCCGTTAGGTGGGCCTCAGGAAGGTCCCCAGAACGAACATCGAAGAATTGCGTCGGAAAGATTGAGGAAGATTAGCGTCGGAAAGATTGAGGAGGTTTGCGTCGAAAAAATTGAAGAAGGTTTGCGTCGGAAAGATTGAAGAGGATTAGGCCCCCTTTTGAAGCCGCTGCGCAGGAGTGGGACTCGGACTAAGCAGGATGAAGCCGGATTAAGCGGGATTCAGCGGGAGAAAGCCTGATTAAGCGGGATTAAGCTGGATTTCGGACCAGGGCGAAAACAGAATTTGACCTCCCAGGAGTTGCATCCGACGGACAGGAATGGTCAGGGATGGGGGCGGGTATGGGATAGGAATCCATTGAACCAAGAATCCAGGCTCTGGAAGCCGGTGGAGCTCCAATCGTGGATCGGCCAGGGATATCACCGCCGCCCTCATCAGACAGGGAACCCTCTAGGGTCTGAGGACTCCTGGGCAAGTTCCCTGACCAACGCCCCCACCGTGGGGGGGGGAAGACTGGTGCAAGGGGGGGTAGCAGTGGCCGGGAGTCGAGGGTACATCCCCAGCAGATCAGCGGTGGGCCCCCGATGGGTGGGGGGAAGGGGAGGAGGAGGAGGAGGAGGAGGAGGAGGAGGAGGAGGAGGAGGAGGAGGAGGAGGAGGCGGAGGAGGGGAGGAGGAGGAGGCGGAGGAGGAGGAGGAGGAGGAGGAGGAGGAGGAGGAGGAGGAGGAGGAGGAGGAGGAGGGAGGAGCCCCACGCTTCTGGGCAGGCAGGGGCGGCCCAGGCCCCCATCGGCGGTGGGGCCGATGCCTCCCCCCTCTCCCCTCTTGGCCAGGCCACCCCATCGTTGCCCCTGGCATGCCAGGGCCAGCATAAAATCATAACCGGCTCATCATAGCCAGCTCAAAATCAAAAGAGGCATCATAGCATCATCAATCTAGATTGATCCACTCACGGGTCCACTGCAATTTATTTCCATTGACTTCATTCCATGCGTAGCATGCTCTCCCCTGGCCTCCACCCTGCATTTGGAGCACGGAAGGTGCCGAGGCCGCTGCGGCGGCGGCGACGAGGGTGGAGGCCGCGAGATCTCCCCTCGCGCTTTCCACAGCCCCGGCTCCCGAGTCGGGCGGTGCTTCATCGGGGGGGGTCTAATAGGGGGCCTCGAAACGAGCACCTTCCGTGCTCTCTTTGGGCCCCAGGACGCCCCTTGAATAGAGCCAGAAAAACCGCCATAACCAGAAACATTTGCGCTCCGTGCGGATTTCTTAAATCTGCGCTGGACCCCCCTGCCTGGCGCGCGGAGCGCGCCACGGGCGGCGCCGGAGGCGCCGCTGGAGGGGGCCCAGCGTGGATTTAGGAATTCCGCGCGGAGCGCCAAAAGTTTATGTTCATGGTGTTCTTTCTTGTTCGATTTAGGGCACAAGCGGTGTTCCGTCCCCCCCTCATTGCGCAACGCCCGACCGAAGGCCTTCCTTCGGGCCCCGGGCCCATCCGAAAGACCGACTACGGCAGGTTCGTGTCGTATCGACCTCGGCGTTGGTTTCTGACACCGCGGGGCTGGTTCAAGCTTGAACGATGGGCCGTTTCCGAAACGTCAGGTCGTTCCACATCGACCGATTCTGGGTCATCGGCGGCGTTCAACATTGAACGCCAGCGGCGGGGCCGCCGCCGGCCGACGCGACGCGAACCTTCCGTGCCGCGGGGGAGGGCGAGGGCTCCCGCAGGGGCCCGCGCCGCGGAGAGCAGCAGACCACGACGCCCCAAGGTGAAGGGGCCCTGGGACACACAAATAAATACACACAAATAACAGGATTCCCAATATTTTCTTATATTTTCGGGGGTTTTGTCTTCCCCCCCACTTCCCATATTTTCCAATATTTTCTGGGGAATCGACGATTAACTGTGTCTGTGCTTTTTTTCCCCTCCTGACAAGAAGTCGCCGCCGTGGTCGTGGCTGGCCCCTCGCCTTGCCCGCTGCTGGCGCCGCGGGGAGTGCGCCCGATACCAGGCTGGGCGGTGCCGTCGCCGTCGTCGTCGCTGCGCCCTTCCCCTGGCGCCAGCCTTGGGTCGGGCGTCCTCCCCTATAGGCGGACTTTGGACGAGAGATGGGAAGTATCCAAACCATGCTCAAGCATAATCAAATATGATTAAACACAAATCGTGTTATGATTATGCTTTATCAGTTTTTTTGATATTCCTACTGTAGAGGTACACGCCCGACTTAACGCCAGCCCTTCCCCGTGGCCCTTCCCCCCCGCCGTTGCCGCCACCGCCATCGCCGCGCCCTTTCCCCGCTCTTGCCCCGCCGCCGCCGTCGTCGCTGCGCCCCTCCCCGTGGCCACCAGCCACGTGATCCGCGCCTCGCGGCCGGTGCAGTAGTTGCCGTCCTGCAGCGTGGACCTGAGGTTCCCCAGGAGCCTGCTCAGCTCGCTCGTGCCGTGGTCGGGTGGGCCGCCCCAACGGCTCAAGGGACGAGCCCCGCTGACATCTCAGCGGCTTGCAAGCGGCTCGAGATCGCATCGCACAACTTCTGTCAACGGTGCTACTCTGACGACTCATATTTGATTCGACGTCGCGGGAACCGGTGGGGACAGTCCTCAGGGTCCCCGATGCCCCAGAGAGCTCGACTGGCTGCCGCCTGGGCCCCCGAGGGGCAACAACATCGGCCCCTGGACGTCATGCCCCACGGGCGCTGCCGAGGCGGAGCCAACCACGCGGCGACGAGGGGCCTCCCAGAGGCCCGGAACAAGGCGGCCCTCGCATGTGCGCATCTATCCGCCGGCTTCCTTCGGGGCGCAACCAAGGCTGTCTTGTGCTCTTTGCGCTGTCGTTCATGACTGTCTCTCGTCCCTCCAGTCCTGCCTCCATGCCACTGTCTACCAGGTGCGAGAGGAGGGCCCCGGCGCCAACAAACAACAATCCTGGGAGGTTCAGACTCTTGGCCGCTCTAGGGTTCCCCGGGGTTCCCATGGGGACGCCACCGCACGGCCAGGAAAGCCAGCGGAGGCGTCGAAGACGACACGAGGAGAATCCGGAGTGAGCCTCAATAGCCCAAAACGCCCAAGAGGGCCCTAAGATGGCCCCGGGACGGCCAGAGAGGCCTCAAGACACCACAAGATGGCCCTGACCAGATTTCCAGAAACCTGACTCTCGCTGATTCCATTATTTGTTGGACACATTTCGCGTTCTCGCCTTTGCGGGCTTCCCCATGCCCGAGACGGATCAAGTTGTCTCAAAAATGGTTCCCAGGCTGTCCCCAGAGAGAATGCCAAGAGGGCTTGTAAAACGGCCGAGGCGGCCCCCAAGACGGTCGCAGGACGGCTCAGGGGAGCCCCAGGAAGGCAACCCAAATATCCCCAGAACCCAAAGCCGGCCCCCAAAGGGACCCAAAACGGTCTCAGAAAACCCCACCGACGGCCGCAAAAATGCCCCAGGACGGCCAAGATGGCCCCCAGACGGTCCAAGATAACCTCGAGATGAAAACGGGCAAAACGTCCCCGGCACAACGCGAAAACAGGTGCCACATGCTACGGCTCTCCCACAGCTCGGGACGCGAGATATCTCACGCGCCCCAGCCTCCCGTGCGCTCCCCGTGGACGGCCGCCGCCCCGGGTGCCAGGCTGGCACGATGGCGGGACTTGCCGCAGGCAGCTGCGTACCCACGAACACGTGCCTACATACGTACCTACACACATAATGCCGACCCGTTGAATCATGATGGACCCACGGACCTGGAAAGGGATATAGAACCGCATGCGTGGAAACGTTTTCACGACACCGCATTGGGCGACGGGCACTTCCACGAGACACCCCGCGAAACATTCCACGAGACACGGGCGACCGTTTTCAACGTTTTCCTGGAAACATTCCACGAGACACCCCGCGAAACAATCCGCGAGACACCCCACGAAACACTCCACGACGACAGGCAACCATTCAACCAAGGCGGTGTGGTCGTGCTGGGGAGTGGTCGTGCTGGGGTGTGGTCGTGCTGGGGGGTGGTCGTGCTGGGGGGTGGTCGCGCGGGGATGGTAGTCGTGCTGGGGGGTGGTCGTGCTGGGGCGTGGTCGTGCTGGGGATTGGTCGTGCTGGGGCGGGGTCGTGTTGGGGTGTGGTCGTGCTGTGGTGAGGTCGTGCTGGGGCGCCCAGATCCCCAAGTTCTATAAAACAAGCGATTCGCTCGAGACATCCTCGGTAGCTCTGCGGAGCAAGCGTTTCGCTCGAGACATCCTCAACGCACGAAAGAATGGCCCGCACCCGGTGATTTATCGATCGGGATTTCAAAAACAAGCGTTTCGCCTGAGACATCCTCAATTTTTACTCCGCCGGCCCACCTCGACCTCGATATTTATCAGGGAACGAATCCGCCGGCCCACCTCAGTTGAGGCACCGGGGACAGGTTAACCAACTAAAAGAAAACCCTGGGCCGCCCTCTCTGGGAAAAAAAACGCGCGATAAGGATGCAAGGGCCCTGAACTGCCGTTTCGAAGCTGTTCGGGCGGGGCGCAGTCGACGAAAGTGGCCAAGGATGGACCGAAGAGACAAAGATGCAAGGATACCCGTGGGAAAATTGCCCATCCTTACTCTACGGGCTGACTGTGCACATAATGTCAGCTTGTGATTCACAAATCCGTGGGGGGCGCGTGTTTGAAAAATCCCATCAGCCCTCCGGGCGTCGGTGGTTTAGGGCGTTTCCTCTTCCACCCCTCCCTCTTCCCCTTCGGGGAGGGGTTTACCCTTCCCCCTATTTCCGCATCACACCGCAGGGCAAACCCCGCAGTTTTTTCGGAGGCCACCCAAGGGGCCAACAACCGCGGCAAACAATGCAACGCGAAGCGTGTGCAATAAAATCCGCTTGCCACTGGCCGTGGCTCATTTGGGGGTGCTGCACCTGTCGCAGGCCGCGGCAGCGCACCCGACAAGGGGCGGCCACCAACCCCCCAAAGAGGGAACGGATTGCGACCAGCACGTCACGCCACACTGGGCGGGCGGGCGGGACCGCAAGCGCGCGGCACCACCCCCCGGGCCTGCGCGCGTAAAGGCAAGGAAGAGAGGATGGAAAGTAGAAAAAAGGGTGTCCGCGAAAACCTCGTTTCCCGAACGCATTGCCTCCTCAGAAACTACGCCCCCCTCCCCGTGGACCTGGACGGGAGGGGTGGGAAGGTGTCAAGGCGTCCAAAACGGCCTCGGCGAGGAAGCCAACATCATTGATGTTACTACAATTTTGGCCCCATTTTTGGCCTCCTGAGGGGGCAACCCTGATTGAAGTTCCCTTCTTTGATCGATGTCCTCCAAGATGGCCACAAAAAACGCCCAGGAGGCCCCAAGAGGCCCCAAGATGGCCCCAAGAGGCCCCCAGGAGGCCTCCAAGAGGATCCCAAGCGGCCCAAAGAATCTCCCCCGAGGCACCCAAGACGCCGACAAACCCCTCAGGACGACCCTCAGCTCGTCTGGGCGTCGTTTCTGGATGGGCTGGCGGGGATGCGCGAAGCGTCGCGGGGGGGCTCCCGCCAGATTGAAAATCAACGGGGCCGCTCCGGCCGACACCCGGCCGCCAACGAGGGGCAAGGGGGGGAGTTCTCGCCATCGCTCGGACGTCCATTTCCCGTGCATTTGTCGGTTTCGTGCTTGTTTTTGTTGTTCGATGGTCCAGGATGGTCCTGGATGGTCCTCGCCGAGAAAAAATGCACACGTCCGAGCGATGCCAGGCGTTTGGAGGCAAGGGCGAGCCAGGGCGCCCCTCTTTCTGTCGAGCCGATGCGGGCCTGCGGGCAAGGCGGGCCGGACGAAAGTGGGGCGCAGCAGACGGGGGATATGCCAACCAGATCACGTCGCCGATTTTCCAAGCGCCTCCTGGCTCCGAAAGCGGCCATGCGTCGAGGACTGGCCCTTCGGCGGGGCGACCGAAACCAGCTGCGTGCATCAGGCTTTGCAACCCCCCCTTTCCATCCCCAGCCTTTCGTCCGACCCTCCTCCTCCTACTCTTCCTCCTCCTCCTCCTCCTCCTACCCTTTCCTCCCCCTCCTTTCCTCCCCCCCTTCCCTCCCCCCCTTTACAATTACTCAATATGAATACTATTTTCCCTCTTCCCCTGATGGCGTCCTGGGAATATTCGCCCCCCCCCACCCCCGTATTGTTTTTTTACACACAGGATTCCCGGGAGTTGGGTTTTCGCCAGCGTTTTTTTTGGTTGTTTCAAAATGCTGCTCTCGCTGAGGCGCCGGCCTCATTTCTGCTCCCGAATCGTGCTCCCGCTGCAGCGTGGGCCTCATTTCGGATCGGTGTTTTGCCTCCGTCGTTCAGGATGGCGTTCTCGCCCCAGCGCGGGCCTCTTTCTCGCGCGCCCATCCGCCCGCCACCACCGCGCCGCACCACTCCCCGCCCCGCCGCGCGCACACCCACCGCCACTTCCACCCACTAGCGCACGCACGCACGCACGCGCACCACCACCGCGCACCGCCACCACCATCGCACTACCCCGCCCACCACCACCACGCTACACCGCGTCACACCACATCACACGCGCGCACACACAGACACACACGCACGCACGCACGCACGCACACACAGACACACACACACACACACCACCACCGCCACCACCACCACCGCCATCACGCACGTACGCACCTGGCCCACCACCAAACCACCAAGACGCCACACCACGTCACACCACAGCACACGCGCACACACGCACACGCACACACATACACACCATCACCACAACAACCACAACCACGCACACACGCACGCACGCACGCGCACCACCACCCACTACGCACACGCGCGCGGAGCCACAGGTCCGCTACGACACGCGTCCGCGGATAGAGAAAATCAGCGCCATGGTAAGGGATGGGAGGGAGGGGTAGGATGTCAAATGTTGACGCGAGCGCACCTAACTTGCCTCCCCCTCCTCCTTCTCCTCCTCCTCCTCCTGCTCCTGCTCCTCCTCATCCCTCTCCTCTTCCTCTTTCTCGTCCTCCTCCTTCTCCTCCTTCTGCCCCGTCCCCCTCCTCTCTCCTCCTTCCCCCTGGCGCGCGTGGTGTCAACAAATATCGCACTCCGCGGGGTCTATTCATCAGCCCCTGGGGGAGGGGGGCCTTGTGGTAATCACAAGCTGACCTTATGCCTATATACACGGTCTAAGATTTCTGAATGACAGGCTTAGATCTGTCACGTGCATCCACACAAACCACGCCTCGATCGCTGGCCCGCTCTTGGGACATCGCTGGCCCACCATCGCTGGGCCAACACCGACCACGGCGGCTCACGTCCTCCCTCACCTCGCAAGGAGGGTGCCAGCGTCTGCGCTCGCCTGCACCGGCCCCAGGCTGGGCCCATGCTGGCCGCCGATTGGCCTCAGCCTCGAGCCCACTCGGCCACCCGACGCGAGATTCCCGCCAGCACGTCGGATCTGAGCCCGCTCGGCTGCCCCTGTGGCGGGCCGAGTGGGCTCTCACGCCGACTGCGCTCAGAAGGGGACCCTGGTGCACTTGAAGCCTCCCAACTGTGCAGAAAGCGAACAGGGTCGGAGAATCGTGCCGCACCGCCCATGCACCGGCAACGTCCGGATGGAGAACTTTGGGCTCGGGATGGTGCCGCGTCGCCGATGCATCGGCGATGCGCCGATGCCCTCCGGCCCGAATCTGCTCCGATCCCATTGGGGAGCCCTGGATTGGCGGCGAGCGAGGGGGGAAATGAGAAGGAGAAGGCCTTCTCAGAAGGCGGCTGGACTTCTCAGCAGCCCTCGCGCCTTCTGAAAAGTTTTCTTTTGTTTTCGGGGAAGGCTCATAGAAAACCTCGCAGCAGGCCGGGTGACGTCCGAACCTTCCGAGACGGCCTCCTCCCCCTCACTTCCCCCCCTTGCTCGCCGCCGACTGGAGGGACGCCGATCCCCAGAGATCCGATGTCGTGATTGTTTCAATGCGCGGTCCCCGGACGTCTCGACCCCTTCTCCTGGACCGGTTTTTCACCCCGAGCCGTTTCTTCACGGTCCCGGGGCCCGGCGAGGGCCCCCAGGGGCCGAAATTAGCGAAAAACTTCCGTCCGGATTTTTTCAATACGTTGGATCCTTGGGGGCGCCGATCCTGGGCCCAGGACCTGCCTGGCCGGTGCCCATGCTGGTGTTAAGTCGGGCCTGTCCGCCTACAGGGGGATCTTCGAGGGAAAATTAGAAGTACGCAGAAAATGCGCCAAAATGGTCGACAAATGCTAACAAAAATCGTCCCCTGACTATTTCTGGACAGTTTTTGCATATTCGGCGGTGGACAAACCTACCTCTAGTAAACCTCCCCTTAGTGAAAACGGCCTGGGACCGAAACCGACGGACCTGGACCCGCAAAAACGACGGCCGCGACGCCCTCTCGCGAGCCGAAGACGGCCACTTCGCTAATCGACGTGTCAGGGTAGGTCTATCAACCTCCGAGCTGAAGGGGCTGACTCGGTCGGCCCGTGTCGTCAGGATGCACAATGCAAGGATGCCAGGGCCCTGGATAGGGGAACAACAAGTGGCATAAACATAGAAACTCGGGGTGGGAGGTTCGGGTCGGGCGAAAGGGGGGGATAACAAAGGGGGGGTTTGAGAATCAGCTCGCGTAGCTGATTTTCCCGGCGCCTCCCGGCGCCGGAGGCGGCTATGTATCGAGGAATGGGCCCCTCGGTGAGGCCGAAACCAGCTGCATGCAGCAAATTTCGTAACCCCCCCTTTCCCAATCCCCCCCTTTCGCCCGACCCGAGAGGTCTGCCCACCCCCGAAATATTCCTCCTGCAGAGGGACACGCCCGACCGAATGCTGGTGCGCAGCTGGCGCCCCCCCCCCCTCCGCCGCATACCTCCGGGGAGCCCCCGCGCAGCGCCGCGGCGGCCTCCTCGGCGCCGGCCGCGGCCGCCGCGGCGGCAGCACGCCACTCGGCGAGGGGCCCAGCGGCGCGTCAGGCGAAGCGCCTGCGACTCCGACGATTGCCTCAAGTCGGGCGTGTCCCCCTGCAGGGGGATTGTCGACGACAAAATAAGAGGTATTCAAAACTACTCCCACATGGCCAAAAACTACTCCCAAAATAATCCCCAGGCTATGTTCTGACTACTTCTGAATCTTCCTCCTGTGGATGGACAGGCCCGACTTCACGGTGGCGGCGTCGAGGACGGCCGACGGCGTCGGCGACCGACGGCGTCGGCGGCCGACGAGACGACGGCGACCGACGGCGCAGACTGGCCCGCGCAGACCGACGACGACGACGACGACCAGCGACGACGACGACTGTCGGGTCGGGCGAAAGGGGGGGATAGCAAAAGGGGGTTTGAGAATCAGCTCGCGTAGCTGATTTTCCCGGCGCCTCCCGGCGCCGGAGGCGGCCCTGTATACAAGGAATGGGCCCCTCGGTGGGGCCGAAACCGGCTGCATGCAGCAAATTTCGTACCCCCCCCCTTTCCCCATCCCCCCCTTTCGTCTATAGCCCGAGACTGGCGACGACGACTGGCGACGACGACGAACGACCGACCGACCGACGACCGGCGACGAGGGCCGGCGGCCGGCGGCGCGGGCCTGGGCGCCCGCCACGCGCGCGCGGCGCCGGCGGGGCCCGCGCCCGCCCGCCGCGCCGCGGCGAGGCGCAGGGCGGCGAGCGCCATGGCGGGCGCCGGGCGCCGGCGAGGCCCTGCGGCCCCCTCGAGGGAGAGGCTCGAGGCGGGCAGGGGGTCGGGGCCCTCCTGCCGCTCGGGGCTCCCACCCCCCCTCCCTCCCTCGCCTTCCCCGGGAGCTCTGCCCTCTCCCTCCCTCGGCCTCCCTCCTCCTCCCTGCCTCCCTCCCCCTCGAGGCCCGAGGCTCGAGCGCCCTCGCCCTGCTCCTCGGGGCTCGGGGCTCGAGGCGCGTCGAGGCTCGAAGGCCCCCCCCTCCCCCCCTCCTCGCCCTGTTGAAGGGGCCCTGGGACACACAAATAAATACACACAAATAAAAGGATTCCCCATATTTTCCCATACTCTCTGGATTTCTGTC
>CAUYUJ010009469.1:100000-120000 GCA_963575745.1 Prorocentrum cordatum | reverse complement strand
GTAGCAGTCGTAGTAGCGACTGTAGAGAAAGCAGTGGTACTGCTACTACAGGTAGTACGAATAGTAGTGGTACTAGAAGTGGTAGTAGTCGTAGTAGTAGTAGTAGTAGTCGTCGTCGTCGTCGTATTATTAGTAGTAGTAGTAGCAGTAGTAGTTGTAGTAGCAGTTGTAGTAATAGCAATGGTCGTAGTAGTGGTAGTAGCAGTCGTAGCAGTAGTCGTAGTAGTCGTAGTAGTAGCAGTAGTAGTAGTAGTAGTAGTAGCAGTAGTAATAGTAGTAGTGTTAGTTGTAGTAGTAGACGTAGTAGTAGTAGTAGTAGTAGCAGTAGTAGTAGTAATAGTTTTAAGTGGTAGTGGTAGTCGGAGCAGTATTATGAATACTCATAGAAGTAATAGTACAGGTACTAGTAGTAATAGTAGTAGTAGTCGTAGTCGTAGTAGTAGTAAAAGTAGTCGTAGCCGTGGAACTAATGATAGTAATCGTACGTGTAGTAGTGTTGGTGGTAGTAGTAGTCTTCGGAATACGAGTAGTAGCCGTAATAGTAGTAGTAGCAGTAGAAGAAGAAGTAGTAGTAGTAATAGTAGTAGTAGTAGTAGTAGTAGTAATGGGATTAGTAGTAGAAGTAGTAGTACTAGTAATGCTAGTAGTAGTTGTGGTAGTAGCAGTCGTAGTAGTAGTAGTAGTAGTAGTAGTAGTAGTAGTAGTAATAGTAGTTGCAGTAGCAGTAGTAGTCGTAGTAGTAGAAGTGGTAGTGATCGCAGTAGTAGTAGTAGTACTAGTAGTAGTAGTAGTAGTAGTAGTAGTAGTAGTCGTAGTAGTAGTGGAGGTGGTGGTAGTAGTAGTAGTAGTAGTCGTAGTAGTAGTAATAGTAGTCGGAGTAGTAGTAGCAGCTGTATCAATAGTAGTAGTAGTAGTAGTAGTAGTAGTAGTAGTAGTAGTAGTCGTAAAAATGGTTTTCGTAGTATTCGTAGTAGACGTCGTAGTAGTAGTAGTAGTCGTAGTAGTAGTAGTAGTCGAAGCCTTTTTGAACCCCCTAAGAAGCTTATCAGAGGTTTCTGAGACGCCTCTTCGAAGCCTTTCAGAAACCTCTAAAAGGCTTTAAACAGCTTTTATAAGCCTCGTAGCATTTCGTAGAGGCCTCTCAAAAAAAACTTTTAGAAACCTCGTAGAGGCTTCTTCGTAGAAGCCTCTATGATGCCTGAACGGTGACTCTCTGGGACGAGTCAGATTTCCTCACGCTTTAGAAGAAAACATTGGAAGAAACCAGTTTGGCTGGTGACAATTCCATTCCGCCAGTGTATATACCATCAATCTGGTGTTTACATTTCGACCATCTCCTCTTTCCCCTGGTGTCCGGGAAATGGCAAACCCCCTCCGCGTACTTGTTTAAACAAACATGATCGACCCACGAACCCGGAAAGGAATATAGAAATGTAAAGCATGGCAACGTTTCACAGACATCTGATTGGGCGACGGGCAAATGCAATGCTGAATGTATCGATTTTGATGTACTGTGCCGAGGGCTGTGCTGTGCTGCGCCGTGCTGATGCTGAACTGCGATGTGCCATGCCGCGAATGTGCTTTATAGCGTTGTGGATCGAGTCCTCCTTTGCACCCGAGTCCTGACCGAACTGATCTGGATCTCAAGCTCGAGCTGCCTCAGCACATAGTAGCTGCCCCAGAGCTAATTGACAGGGGAACATGCCAGGAGGACGCACCGCGGAACGTCCCAAGGGACGCGCCAGGCGACGTGCCAAAGGACGTGCCACGAAGACGCACCGCGGGACGTGCCAGTGCCGAGGGGACGCGCTACGGAAAGTGCCAATGGACGTGCCAATGGACGTGCCAGGAGACGCGCCGCGCGACGTGCCAGAGGGACTCACCACAGGACGCGCCACGGAACGTGCCAGGTTGCAATGCTGAATGTATCGATCTTGATGTACCGTGCCGAGGCCTGTGCTGTGCTGCGCTGTGCTGAACTGCGATGTGCCATGCCGCGATTGTGCTTTATAGCGTTGTGGATCGAGTCCTCCTTTGCACCCGAGTCCTGACCGAACTGATCTGGATCTTAAGCCCGAGCTGCCTCAGCACATAGTAGCTGCCCCAGAGCTAATGGACAAGGGGACATGCCAGGAGGACGCGCCGCGGAACGTCCCACGGGACGCGCCAGGCGACGTGCCAGGGGATGTGCCACGAAGACGCACCGCGGGACGTGCCGAGGGGACGCGCTACGGAACGTGCCCATGGACTTGCACCGCGCGACGTGCCAGGGGGACTCGCCACGGGACGCTCCGCGGAACGTGCCAGGCAACATGCCAGGCTGCAATGCTGGGGGTATCGATATTGATGTACCGTGCCGAGTGCTGTGCTGTGCCTGGGCGACCTGGACCCGTGAAAACACGCGTTTCGCTCAAGACGTTCTCAGCACATCCTCATGCTAGACATCCGCCTGGGCAACCTGGACACGTGCAAACAAGCGTCTCGATCCAGACTTTCTCGACACATCCTCAAGCTAGACATCCGCCTGGGCGACCTGGACACGTGAAAACAAGCCTCTGGTTCGAGACATCCTCAACAAATCCTCATGCTAGACATCTGGCTGGGCAACCTGGAGGCGTGAAACCAAGCGTCTCGCTCGAGACATCCTCAAGACCTGGGCACGTGAAAACAAGCATTTCACTTGAGAGATCCTCTGAATTCAGGTCCCCAGGAGATGACAAGCTATTACACAAAACAAGCGTTTCGCTCGAGACATCCTCAACAAATTCTGAAAAACAAGCGTTCTGCTCGAGACATCCTCAAATTTTAATTCGCCGGCCCTCTTCCCACTCGTTATTTATCGCAAAAGAAATTCGCCGGCCCTCTTCCCGTCAAACCCGGGGGGAAACCATCTAAAAGAGAACCCTGGGCTCAAGCCCTTTCCGGGAAAAAAAAACAAGATCCCCGGGTAACGGGCTTTCGATGTTTTTTTGTAAAAATACTGCCCTCGCTGAAGCGCTGGCATTCTTTTCGAGCTACCGTTCGTTCCGAATCGTGCTCCCGCTGCAACGTTGGCCTCATTTCCGCGCTTCCGCTCGTTCCCAATCGTGCTCCCGCTGCAGCGCTGGCGTCATCATTTCCAGCACCGTGCCACGGCAAGGTTCTCGGTCCTTCCACATCTATTTCAATAGGCCCCAACATCTAAAAAATGAGCTCCCGACAAAAACCATCGGAAGTGATTCCAGATTCGGAGTCGATTCGTTGACTTTTTGGGGCCGCAGAAGCACCCACCCCAACTTTGAGGCGTCGCCACGCCATGCTATGTTAGGCTACGCGTCCTCATTTCCGCGCTTCCGCGCTTGGGTTTTTGTTCAAAATGCTGCTCTCGCTCAAGCGCTGGCCTCATTTTCGGACTACCGGTCGTTCCGAATCGTGCTCCCGCTGCAACGCTGGCCTCATTTCCGCGCTTCCGCTCGTTCCGAATCGTGTTCCCGCTGCAGCGCTGGCGTCATTATTTCCAGTACCATGCCACGGCATTGCTTTCGGTCCTTCCAAGCAGGCACCAAAATCTAAAGGATGGCCTCCCGAAGAAATCACCAGAAGTGATTACATATTCGGTGCCGATCTGTGGATTTTTTGGGCCGCAGAAGCCCCCCCCACTTTGGGGCGTCGCCACGCCATGCTATGTCATGCTACGCGTTAATACTCAACACTATGCTACACCATGTAATTCTACGCCATGCTTCGACATCAGACTGTGCGAGTAGAGAGGAGATCTCCGCCATGGTAAGGGATGGGAGGGAGGGATAGGACGTCAGGTATGGCGCGAGCGCACCTAGCTTGCCCTCCCCCCCTCCACCTCTCCCCCATCCACAATTACACAATATTCATACTACTCTCCTCTCTCCCCTGGTGACGTCCAAGAAATATTAGGCTCCCCTCCGCGTACTTGTTTTTGTTACAAACAAGAATTCTCCGGAAACGGGGTCGCTTGGGTTTTGTTTCGAAATGCTGCTCTCGCTGAAGCGCTGGCATCACCTTCGGGCTACCGTTCGTTCCGAATCGTGCTCCCGCTGCAACGCTGGCCTCATTTCCGCGCTTCCGCTCGTTCCGAATCGTGCTCCCGCTGCAGCGCTGGCGTCATTATTTCCAGTACCATGCCACGGCATTGCTCTCGGTCCTTCCGAGACCCCAAAATCTACGAAATGGCCCCTCGAAAAAACCATCGGAAGTGATTTCACATTCGGAGTCGATTCGTTGATTCTCTGGGTCGCAGAAGCCCCCCCACTTTGGGGCGTCGCCACGCCATGCTATGTCAAGCTACGCGTCCTCCGAATCGTGTTCCCGCTGCAGCGCTGGCCTCATTTCCGCGCTTCCGCTCGTTCCGAATCGTGCTCCCGCTGCAGCGCGTCATCATTTCCAGCACCATGCTACGGCGTGGCTTTCGGTCCTTCCAAGGGCCAACAATCTAGGAAATGACCCCCCGAACAAAACACATCGGAAGTGATTCCACATTCGGTGTCGGTTCGTTGATTTGTTGGGTCGCAGAACCCCCCTTTCCCACTTTGGGGCGTCATGCCATGTAATGCTCTGCCCTTCTGCGACATCCGACTGTGCGAATAGAGAGGAGATCTAAGAGATCTACGCCTTGGTAAGGGATGGGAGGGAAGGGTAGGACATCAGATATGGCGGGAGCACACCTTAGCTTATCCCCTCCGCCTCCCCCTCCCCCTTCCCCTTCCCCCGCCCCCCCTCCCCCGTTCTTCCTTCCTTCCCCTCCCCCTCCCCCTTCCGTCCTCCTCCTTCCTCCCTCCCCCTTCCTTCCTTCCTTCCCCTAGGGCCACTCCCCCTTACTTCCTCCCCCCTTCCCCCCTCCCTTCCCTTCCTTCCTTCCCCCCCTCCTTCCGTCCTTCCTTCCCCTACCCTTTCCGTGGATCGGGGGCGGCGGAGGCGGTCGAGACGCTGTTCGACCTCATCGGGAATGGGGGTCGGCAAGATATCCGCGTGCAACGAAATAATTCGCCAAGACATCCGCTGAGACTCGCCAAGAAATCCGCCAGGAAATCCGCCAGGAGGCTCGCCAGGTCGTTGGAAACGGGGTTCGCCAGGAGATCATGTTTCAAGTTGGCGCTCCGCGTGCAAAAAGCGGCTGCGTCTCAGTCTCGGAGTCTGGTCGACCCCATTGGACGAGGGCTTCGCCAAGACATCATCCCTCGGGGTGGCGCTGCGCGTGCCACAAGCCGCTGCGTCTCCGAGTCCCTGTCCTTCCTCGTCGTTAACCTTCTCTCCCATCCCTCCTCTTCCTGAGCACGCCGCCCTCGTCACACCGCTAGAACAAAAGAGCGATAGTACATGTCCTTCCCCGTCGTCGTCCTTCTCTTCCACCCCCCTTCCTCGCAGACAAGTCATCCTCGTCGCACGGCCGAACAAGCGTGGGATATACGACGGGGACGGGAATGGGGGGACGCGGTGCGGCTGCAACTGCCCCCTCGGACGCGCGGCGCAGTCCTGTATCGTACCCTCCACGCGCGACATGGCGAACCCATGTCTTCTCTGGGTGTCCTCCACGGCTGCCAGGCAAGCGCGCGACTTGGACAACGTGTCCTGGCAAGCGCTAGTCATTTCATACAGTTTAGAACGCATGCTCCTTGCCGCACCCGTGCTGAACCTGCAAGGCGAGTGCGAGCATGGTGCGCAACTCACAGCCATCTAGTGACACACAAGCCATGATATCACAAGACTGCATTCTCAAGAAGGTCGTCACTGCACGTCGGTAATACGAACCGCAACTGCGTATAACATCGGTGACAATGAATTCTGGGCACTTGCAGGGTGTGGCATCATCCACTTCCTTCTTCGCCTCATCTTCATCGACCTCGTTCTCGTCGTCGTCTTCCTCCTCCTGCTCCTCCTCCCTTTCCCCCTCTCCACACTCCTTCTAGAACCCAACGCAATGCCTTCTTACCCACCCTTCTCTTCCCCCGCGCCTCCACCATCCCGTGGAAGGCAATGGCCGCCACTGCCGTGGTCGTGGTCGTGTTCGTCGCCGTAATCGTGGTCGTCGTGGTCGCTGTCGTAGTCGTCGGGCGGCCCCGCTGCTGTTTTGCTGGTGGCGAGCTGGAGGGATGATTGGAACAACCAGGCCTGGGGAGGAGGGAGGGACGGGTGGAGCAGGATGGGGAGGGGGCAGCAGGAGGACGAGGAGGGAGCAGGACGAGGATGCTGAGGAACTGCAGGAGGATGAGAAGGAGGGAGCCAGAGGACGAGGAGGATGGGGAGGAGGCATGCACGAGCCCTCTCCTCCTCCTCCTCCCTCCCTCCTCCTCCTCCTCCTCCTCCTCCTCCTCCTCCTCCTCCTCCTCCTCCTCCTCCTCCTCCTCCTCCTCCTCCTCCTCCCCCTCATCCTCTTCCTCCTCCTCCTCCTCCTTCTGCAGCTGCTCCTTCCCCAAACCCTAACCCCCAGGGTGCTTCTTGGCATGGGTCCCCACTGCACGACGGCGGCGGCAGGGGCCCGGCCCGCCTGCTGCTGCCCCTCCAGGTCCGAGCACCTCTGCCGGAGCTCCTCCTCGAGCTGGTGCCGCATGTCGGCCATGCGCTTGTCCACGCTCGCGGGGTACAGTCGGGGCCTTGACCTAAGGAACCCTAAATAAGGAACGAGGCCCCTATTTTCCACAAGTTCAACTTCGATAGCGTAGCAAAAACCTAAGGAACACCTAAGGCAAGCTGCGAAACAATCAAGGAACACGGAGCCCCTCCCCAACGAAAAGGGTTTCTTCTTCAGGGCCCCGACTGTACGAGGGGGGTGGGGGGCGGGGCAGAGGGGATCGAGGCTCCAGGAGGATCGTGGAAAGAACATTGAGACAACGGCGGGCGGCTCGCAATCCCAGCTAGCAACATTCACTCGAATCCGATCGAATCCTCAAGTCCGCTGACACCTCCCGTACCCGATTTTCCAAACAGATCCAGCCGCTGCGACGAGAAACCTTCAGGAGGGCCAAACAGGACGGAACACCGCCGTTGTCTCGACAACCTTGCCCTCCTCAGGAAAGATGATTACGGCACTGATTAGTGCTAGCGGGCTGGCGCATGCGACTGTACCCTAAACGCTTTGTGTGCCAATGTTACGTATGATTATTATAGCCAGCGGGGAGGGATTCATGGTTAGCAATAAAAGCGGCCCCTAATCTTCTGTGAGGGAACCTAAGTTAGGAGGGAAAATCACATTAGGGCAAATGTTTTGTTCCTGCAGATGCATCGACCGAACCGTCCAGATTGATAAACCCCTAATGCAATAACGGGGGCCTCAGTGTGCGTCACCACTTGGAGGCGAGCGAGGGGGGGGGAATGAGGAAGAACAGGCCTTCTCAGAATGCGGCGTGACTTTTTTTTGTTGTGTTGTTTTTTTTGTTTAGCTTCTTTCGTCTTCGGGGAAGGCTTAGAACACTTTTCAGAAGGCTGGGGGATGTCCGAACCTCCTCAGAAGGCCGTCTCCTTCTCACTTCCCTCCCACGCACGCCGCCGATTCACTGTGCCATTAAGGTTATGGGTTCTTTCATTTGAAGGGGCCCTGGGACACACAAATAAATACATACAAATAGCAGGATCCCCAATTTTTTTTCATATTTTCTGGGTTTTTGTCTTCCCCCCCCACATCCCATATTTTTCCAATCTTTTCTGGGGAATCGACGATTCATTGTGTCTGTGTGTTTTTTTTACCCTCCTGATCATTCCCGAAGAATCCAGGACCCCCGAAATCGGTGGCCCCCCGTGGCCCCTCCACCGTGGCCTCCCCCCTTCGTGGCCCCCCCCTTGTCGTGGCCCCCTTCTCGTGGCCCCCCCTTCGTGGTCCCCCTCTCGTGGTCCCCCCCCTCATCTTGGCCCCCTTCTCGTGGCCCCCCCTTCGTGGTCCCCCCCTTCTCGTGGCCCCCTCATCGTGGCCCCCGTATCGTTGCCTCCCAGCGTTTCCCCCTCTCGTCCCCCCCTCCTCGTGGCCCCCTTCTCGTGGCCCCGCATCGTGGCCCCCCCTTCGTTGCCTCCCAGCGTTGCCCCCTCTCGTGGCCCCCATCGTGAATCGTGTGCAGGGGCTCGACCACAAGAAACCTTCCACAATAATCCAACCCTGAGACCCCAGGACGTCCATCGATTTTTGGTGCGGGAGCGTCACGCTTTCTCTGGCAGAACCATCGAAACCCTTGAAACTCAAGGCACCCTGGGGGCAAGCAGGGTGCTTCTTGGCATGGGCTTCCACTGTGAAGCTACCTCTCTGGGGCCTCTTGCCGCAGGGGTGCTGCCATCTTTTCTGGCGCCTCTGGGGAGCTGGACGCTGCCATGCAAAACGCCCAGAAGAGCGCATGGCGGCGGGGCCGGAACCGGCTGCGCGCAGCAGTTCTCGAGACCCTTCCTTTCCCAGTCTGAAGGGAGGCCTTCTGTGAGGCGCCAACACACAGCGTCGGGCGATCGCAGCGCATCGCCGACACATCTGCGATGCCGGCATGGAGAAGGTAGGGCCACGATCCCTCAAGACTGAGCGAGATTCACGCTCCCGAGGCCGCGACCACGATCACTCGTAAATTACCCCGCGTCCGCGCTCCCATGGCCACGATCCGTGCAGGGCAGTTTTTAATACATAGGATGTCTAAACATATGAAATTTAATCCATGATCAAATGTATGAATAAACTTATGCATGAACTCATCGTTGTTTTGAATACTCAACCCTGCATTTTTAAGACATGATCCGCACGCGGAGCATGTATTCAAAACGGCACTGTAAACTATACACTACCAGGGCAGCGATCCCTGGCGAATAACGGTGCGTCTGCGCTCCCAGAGCCACCTGGGCAGCCTTGGGCGCCCAGGCCCCCCACAAAGGTCTGCCAAAGAGAAGCGTTGGGCTCGAGACGTCCGCAAGGATCTTCTGCACGCAGGCCGCGCCGTCTTCGAGCGTGTACGCACACAGTATATGTTTTTTGCTTGTTTTTTTGAAATTGGCTCGAGACATCCGCAAGGACTCTGCACGCAGGACGCGCCATCCTCGAGCGGCTACGCACACAGTATATGTTTTTGGTTTGTTTGTTGTTTGGCTCCATTCTTACACGTTCTAAACAAATGGTTCGGCCTCCGGGCACTGTTATCTGCAAAAAAGATTCTGCGCAAAACGTTCCGCCCGCGACCTCTGTTTACCAAGAATCACGGGGGTGTGCAGACATCGTTATGAATTGGTCCCGCACTCTCCTCGAGAGGGCACGCGCGCAACGCATCTGTCCGAAAACACATGCGACTTCATTTAGTTTTTCTCATCGAGCGGCAATTCGCCAGCCCTTCCCCAACATGGCAAGGGGGACAATTCACTAAAAGCGAAGCCCTGGGCCCGTGCCGTTTCCAGGAAAACCAACTGCTGGCACGATGCCCAGCTGCAAATGCTGTCCGACGTCGGCAGTGGCCGCTGTCGGGCATAGGCATGTTTTGGCCTCAAGCGGAAAACGTCCACGGCGACACCGACAGCGAGTCCGTCTGCATCTCTTGTTAGTTCTGTGTGGTGCGTGAGGCGTGGCGCCACGGAGGGAGAAGGGGAGGAAGACGAGGCCGAGAAGGGGGAGGCAGCGACGACCCTCTTTTTCTGTTCTGTGTGGTGCGTGAGGCGTGGCGCCACGGAGGGAGAAGGGGAGGAAGACGAGGCCGAGAAGGGGGAGGCAGCGACGACCCCCAAAGAGCGCAGACGCGACAAGAGCGGGAGGGCAGGACGCGAGTCCGTCTGGAAGCGGGCTGGACTTGCGGACGGTCCTCGCCACCGTTCGGGGCAGTTTTAAATAATGGAATTTTGAACAACTTGTAGGACTTTTAATACATACATTTATGAATAAACTTATAAACTCTAACTTGATAATATAGGACTTTATATTGGAATGATCAATGTATGAATCAACTTATTCATGAGCTCATCGCTGTTTTTAATGCTGCCCCCCTGCATCTTTAAGACATGATCCGCACGCGGAGCATGTATCAAAAACGGCACAGTAAACTATGCGCTACCAGGGCAACGAACCCTGGCGAATAACGGTGCGTCCGCACTCCCAGAGCCACCCGGGCAGCCTGGGGCGCCCAGACCCCCAAAGGTCTGCAAAAGAAGCGTTTTGGGCTCGATACATACGCAGGGATTCTGCACGCAGGACGCGCCGTCCTCGAGCGGGTACGCACACAGCAAAAAATGTTGGTGCGTGTATTTTGTTTATTGGCTGCATTTTTACTCGCTCTAAACAAACTGTTCGGCCTCCGGGCACTCTTATCTGCAAAACAGATTCTGCGCAAAACGTTCCGCCTCCGACCTGTTTTTACCAAGAATCACGGGGCTGTGCAGACACCGTCATGAATGGGTCCCGCACCTTCCGTGCCGACTTTTTCTGCACCTGGCGCTCGCGCCCTCGCTCGGCCCTCTGGCGGCCTCTTTCCGGGGCGCACGGCACACCCCCGAGGGAGCGCCCTCGGCGAGGGGCCGCGGCCGCCAAGAACCCGAGGCCTGGCAGGCCGCCGAGCACCGACGAGCACGCCCGAACACCTCCAGGGATTGGCTGCGGGGCGGGGGACCTCGGTGTGGAATCGGTGGTGTACTCGGGCCGGGCGAGAGGGGGGGATAGCAAAGGGGGGGTTCGAGAATCGACTCACGCAGCTGGTTCTCCCGGCGCCTCCCGGCGCCGGAGGCGGCCATGTATCGAGGAATGGTCCCCTCGGTGGGGCGGAAACCAGCTGCATGCAGCAGATTTCGTAACCCCCCCTTTCCCTATCCCCCCCTTTCGTCCGGCCCGATATACATCACCGATAGGTCGGCGATATGCCCTCTATGATGAAACCGCACGCTCCCAGGCCAAGGCCGGGCATGCCCTCCCGCAGACGGATCTTGGAGGAAACATTAAACCCGGTCAAACAATGCTCGAGCATAGTCAAAGCATGGTCGAAGAATCGTCCCCAGACTATTTTTTGACGATTTTCGAATACTCCTCCTGTAGAGGGACATGCCCGACTCAATCCTCGGCGGGGCGGGGGGGGGGGGGGGCAAGCTCCGATTGGCGATGGATGGGAGACTGGGGGCCGATGCTCCCCAGGGCCAGCTCACACCTGCCACTGCCCCTGGAAAGCCCGAGCCTCGATCCCCACTCGCTCGACCCCACGAAGAGGCAGCGGGTGCGGAGGGCAACACCTCGCCATCGCTCGGACGTTTCTCTTGCTCGATGGTCCAGGATGGTCCTGGATGGTCCTCGCCGAGAAAGGAATGCACACATCCGAGCGATGCCAGGACACCAGCATCAATGACACGCAGGAGACGCAGGGGGTGGGGAGGGCAACAGCATCGACGACACGCCGGCGTCGGGCACCCACCAGCGTGCCACTGCCGACGTGGCGCCAGGCATGCGGACCACAACGGATGACAGCACGCTGCCGGGCTACTGATCCGCGGCGGCGTGCCACTGACACTCTCGAAGGCCTCCATGTCACTCAATGACGAATTCATCCAGACGCATTCTTCTGGGGAACTTCCTTGGAGGCTTCCTAGATGGCGTCCGGGTAGACGGGGTCGAAGGATCGCGCCGCATCGCTGATGCATCGCCGATGAATTTGCGATGCATCGCCGACGTCGGCGACGCATCGGCGAGGTCGGCGTGGGGAAAATCGGGCTCCGCATCGAGCCGCATCGCCGATGCATCGGCGATGCGACGCGATCCTCCGACCTAGACGATTTTATCTTGGAAACTTCACCTGGACGACCTGGTCGCTTAGGATGAAATCGTTCAGGATGATCTGCTCACCGTCCCCCCGAGGGGAACCGCGGCGTCCTCGCGTGATGCCACGGTGCCGCGGCTTCCTCGCGCGTGGCCTCGACTGTGCTGACGCGTGGCCCCGTCCCCCGACTCTCGATCACGTCTCGACCCTCGACCCTCGACCCTCGAGCCTCGAGCCTCGTCCCTCAATCCTCGACCCACGATCCTCGACTCCCTCCCGAAGGGGGCGCGCCATGTCTGACCAGCCGCTCGCTGCGCGCAGGCCGCGCCGTCGGAGCCCCCCGCGAAGCGACGCGCCCGGGCGGCGCGGTGCGCCGCCAGCGCGGGAGGGCGGCCCCGCGCGCCGCAGGTCTGCGGCGCCGACGGCGCGGCGGCCTCGGCGCAGCTCAGAGCCGAGGCCGACAGCACACCGGCCCCGAAGCGCCCGCCGCGCGGCGCGCGCCCGCGCCAGCGCGATGGGCGCGGCAACGGTCGCCGCCGGCGCCGTAGCCGCCGCTTCCGCGCAGGCTGCCCGGCCCCCTGCGGCGGCGCCGCCCCCGGCGCGGGCGGCGCGCCTCAGAGCCTCGGGTGGCGGCCTCGCCGGAGCGCGGCTCAGAGCGCGCCGCCCAGCAGGCGCTTCATGACCTGCGTGTTTTTTGTTTGTTCGTTGTTCCTTCTCTTCCTCATTTCTATATATATATATATATATATATGTTCTACGTGTGTTGTTGTGGTTGTTGTGGTGGTGGTTGTTGTGTTGCTGCTGCTGCTGCTGTTGTTGTTGGTGTTGTTGTTGTTGTTGGTGTTGTTGTTGTTGTTGTTGGTGTTGTTGTTGTTGTTGTTGTTGTTGTTGTTTTCACTCTCTCTCTCTCTCTCTTTGCGGCGCCGCCGGGCCGCCCTACGGGTGCTCGGGCGCGTCTGCGCAAAGGGGCCATTGGGGCATTGGGGCCCCTGGGAGGCCTCCGAGACGCCCCCGAAGAGGCCCCCGAAAAGGCTCCCAGAAGGCTCGCGAGGTGCTCCCCGGAGGCCCCGAACAGAGGCCCGAGTGGCCCACACTGTGGGAGCCCATGGTGTTCCCGAGCACCTCGCGCGCACTTCCCAAGCACTCTGGCGTTATGGGCAGAATGCCACTGACGAACATACTGGAACCATCGTGCGCGCTTCGCGCGCGCTCACGTTTCCGTTGCCTCGGAACCCACCGTACAACGCTGATGAGGGACCGTGACAAAATCATCGGGGATCGTGGGCATCGAATCCACCGCGTTCGTTGCTGAATGCGCAATGGGATCAATGATCAAACTAGGGTGGGTCAGGGGTATTCGTACACAGATCATATGTATATCGGGATTGAAAGGGTTAGATGGCAATGGAACTCGGAGCCCCCTACTGGGAAATCGGCATCGGTTTTGAATTCGCGTCGTGCGTGCAAGGGAGTGCTGCGTTCGCGGGCGAGAGGACTGAACAGTCCTCTGGCTAAGGCGCCGTTGGGCAAAAAAACGCCCCACCCCACTTGTCCACCAGTGGCCAGGGGTGTCCCGCAAGTGTCCCGCGGGTGCCCCGTCGGTGTCCCGTCGGTGTCCTGTAGTGAGCTCGATGTTGAAATCGATGGTGATATCGACGGTGAGATCGGTCGTGAGAGGAAAAAGGGAGAGGGACATGGACATGGATGTTGATATCGATCGTGATATCGGTAGCGAGGACGATTGTGGGATATCGATCGTGAAATCGATACGAAGAACGATCGTGACATCGATCGTGATATCGGCGGCGCCAACGATAATAAGTTAACTAGTTCAGCGGACAGCACTCTCGATGGTGATGCAGTTATATCGCTCGTACAATCAATAATGAGATCGGTCGTGAAATCGACCGTGCGATGATATTGATGGCGAAACCGATATTGTGAGACCGCTAATGAGATCGATAATGATATCGGTACTTCGTGAAATCGATAATTACATCGATCGTGCGATCGCATGAGTGGGACGTTGCCCCCCCCCCGAACCCCCCTAAAACCTCCTGATCACCCGAAGAGTGGTCGTGTAGGCGTACGCGTGTGGCACATGGATGCACGCGTGCAGCATGTAGACATATCAAACCGCATTTTGTGGTCGCTTGGAAGGGGGGTGGGGTTGGAACCGGACCCCCCCCGCCCCGGGAAGGGGATCGAACCCCCCTTCCCCCTCCCACACCCCCGTGATGGAGGGGGGGGGGTTCTCGAACTCCCCCCCGCCACTCCCCCCCACCACTCCTCCCCTACGTCTCCTCTCCACCTTTCCTCGGGCTGGCGCCGGCGTCGGTGGCGGCTGGCGGCGGCGGCGGGGAACGTCGATGAAGACGGCGACTTCCTTCTCCGGGCTGGCGGCGGCGCCGACCAGAAGGACCAAAGAGGGCCGCGAGAGATCCCCGAACGCATCCACAATGGCCTCAAGACGGCCCACGATAGCACCACTATGCCCCTGAATTTCCTAAGGGCCTCCCAGAGCGTAACTGCTGCTGCTACACATCTCTGATCAAGGCAACTCACCTGGTGGCTGCTTTTGCATGCGCTGGCAGGGGTACGCCAGGCGTCCAACATTTACTTGGGCGTAGCGCTCTCTCCAGACACCTCCTTACAGTTTACCCAGGAATCGTGTCCTCGACCCGGCGCTCGCTACCACCTCCCTCGAGCCAGCCTACCGCAGAGGATGCGAACCATGAATGTGCATGAGACAGGTGGGGCTGTCCTCACCCGGTGTTCCATCGCAGGTTCCCACGCTTCCTTGGTCCAGGCAACTCGCCTGGGATCGTTGCTGGACGGGCTGGCGGGGCTTCGCGAAGCAGCACAATTCCTGCTTCGCTCGAGTCCTCCGCATCTGCCAGCAGACGCCTATCATGTGGAGGGCGGAAACATGAGTGCAATGGCCGAACCCCGTCCGCCACCAAACCCCGTCTGGGGCGGCTGCCACGCTCGAATGCCGAATTCCGTCCGCACCAAACCCCGTCAAAGGGCAAGCGGGCATTTGGCTTGGGGCGGGGTTATCGGGTATTGGGGGGGGGGCGGTCCGCAGGGAGAAGGAGTTGTGACAGGATGCGCATGACGGCGGCAATAAGAAAACAATACCGATGATGCCAACGCCAGAGATCAATTTCTCTCATCCGAGACCTCGTACGTGCCCCAACACATGGCCGCGGACGGAGCCGCGAAGACGAGCCTGGGCACCGTGCCGCGGAACAAGCCGGCGACGCCCTCCTGTGCATGTCAACAACGCCAGCAACAAGCTACAGCGCGCCGAATAATATTGAAGGGGCACTGGGACACACAAATAAATACACACATAAAAAGAATCCCCATATTTTCTTGGTTTTACCTAATAGCGAAGACCGATAGGTTCCTAGTGGTCTCAAAAGAGAGCATCATGACTCCCCAAAGGGGGTCTGGGCAGATGCCGGACGGGTGCCGCGGGAATCCGGGGACTCCTTTTTTAGCCAACTGTAACGCACTTCGTGGTCTTCGAGTTCCTAGAACTCCATTCCTGGGCATGATTTTGAATGCCCGGAGCCAACTGTAGGCCACTTCGTGTTCTTCGAGTTCCCAGAACTCCATTCCTGGGCATGATTTTGAATGCCCGGAGCCAACTGTAGGCCACTTCGTGGTCTTCGAGTTCCCAGAACTCCATTCCTGGGCATGATTTCGAATGCCCGGAGCCAACTGTAGGCCACTTCGTGGTCTTCGAGTTCCCAGAACTCCATTCCTGGGCATGATTTTGAATGCCCGGAGCCAACTGTAGGCCACTTCGTGTTCTTCGAGTTCCCAGAACTCCATTCCCGGGCCACATTTTGAATGCTGAGGCAGGCTGAGGCTGAGGCTGAGGCAGGCTGAGGCTGAGGCAGGCTGAGGCTGAGGCCGAGGCTGAAGGCAGACTGAGGCTGAGGCTGAAGCAGGCTGAGGCTGAGGCTGAGGCAGGCTGAGGCTGAGGCTGAGGCAGGCTGATGCTGATGCAGGCTGAGGCTGAGGCCGAGGCTAAAGGCAGATTGAGGCGGAGGCTGAAGCAGGCTGAGGCTGAGGCTGAGGCTGAGGCAGGCTGAGGCTGAGGCTGAGGCTGAGGCTGAGGCAGGCTGATGCTGAGGCAGGCTGAGGCTGAGGCTGAGGCTGATGCAGGCTGAGGCTGAGGCAGGCTGAGGCTGAGGCCGAGGCTGAAGGCAGATTGAGGCTGAGGCTGAAGCAGGCAGGCTGAGGCTGAGGCTGCTGGCTGAGGCAGGCTGAGGCTGAGGCAGGCTGAGGCTGAGGCTGAGGCTGGCTGAGGCAGGCTGAGGCTGAGGCTGAGGCTGAGGCTGAGGCTGAGGCTGAGGCTGAGGCAGGCTGATGCTGAGGCTGAGGCTGAGGCTGAGGCTGAGGCTGATGCAGGCTGAGGCTGAGGCTGAGGCTGAGGGAGGCTGAGGCTGAGGCTGAGGCTGAGGCAGGCTGAGGCAGGCTGAGGCTGAGGCTGAGGCTGAGGCTGAGGCTGCTAAAGGCTGAGGCTGAGGCTGAGGCTGAGGCAGGCTGAGGCTGAGGCTGAGGCAGGCTGATGCTGAGGCAGGCTGAGGCTGAGGCTGAGGCTGATGCAGGCTGAGGCTGAGGAGGCTGAGGCAGGCTGAGGCTGAGGCAGGCTGAGGCTGAGGCCTGAGGCTGAAGGCAGACTGAGGCTGAGGCTGAAGCAGGCTGAGGCTGAGGCTGAGGCAGGCTGAGGCTGAGGCTGAGGCAGGCTGATGCTGAGGCAGGCTGAGGCTGAGGCTGAGGCTGATGCAGGCTGAGGCTGAGGCAGGCTGAGGCTGAGGCCGAGGCTGAAGGCAGACTGAGGCTGAGGCTGCAGGCTGAGGCTGAGGCTGAGGCTGAGGCTGAGGCTGAGGCAGGCTGAGGCTGAGGCTGAGGCAGGCTGATGCTGAGGCTGAGGCTGAGGCTGAGGCTGAGGCTGATGCAGGCTGAGGCTGAGGCAGGCTGAGGCTGAGGCCGAGGCTGAAGCAGACTGAGGCTGAGGCTGAAGCAGGCTGAGGCTGAGGCTGAGGCAGGCTGAGGCTGAGGCTGAGGCAGGCTGATGCTGAAGGCAGGCTGAGGCTGAGGCTGAGGCAGGCTGAGGCTGAGGCTGAGGCTGAGGCTGAGGCTGAGGCAGGCTGAGGCTGAGGCTGAGGCTGATGCAGGCTGAGGCTGAGGCAGGCTGAGGCTGAGGCCGAGGCTGAAGGCAGACTGAGGCTGAGGCTGAAGCAGGCTGAGGCTGAGGCTGAGGCAGGCTGAGGCTGAGGCTGAGGCTGAGGCAGGCTGAGGCTGAGGCAGGCTGAGGCTGAGGCTGAGGCTGATGCAGGCTGAGGCTGAGGCAGACTGAGGCTGAGGCCGAGGCCGACGGCAGACTGAGGCTGAGGCTGAGGCTGAGGCAGGCTGAGGCTGAGGCAGGCTGAGGCTGAGGCTGAGGCAGGCTGAGGCTGAGGCTGTGACTGCAACTGCCGTTGCCACTGCGACTGTCATCGCGAATGCGACTACGACTGCGAGAACAGAATTCTACAACTGTAGTCTAATCTGAATCTTAAGGGGAATGCTTCCAAAGATGCTCCTACACATCGCTGTCAGGTTGCTTTGCCGGGATAATCGTCTTCCCCCCCACTTCCCATAGTTTCCCATATCTTCTGGGGAATCGCCGATTAATTGTGTTTGTGTGTTTTTCCCTCCTGAAGCGCCAGCAACAAGCTACCGCGCGCTGAATAACATGTGATTGGCAGCGTGGGCTAAGAAGCTGAGCCTCTTCGCCGGAAGCCCGATGCCCCAGGAAGGCGTCCAAGGGGCCCTGGAACACACAAATAAATATACACAAATAAAAGGATTCCTTATATTTTCCTATATTTTTGGGTTTTTGTCTTCCCCCCCCACTTCCCATATTTTCCCATCTTTTCCTGGGAGTCGCCGATGAATTGTGTCTGTGTGTTTTTTCCCATCCTAAAAAAACGATGGGCATTCCAAGGAGAGCCCAAACACGGGGACCCTAAGGGTGCACCCCCCGAAAGCACAATTGTTCGTAAAACTCGTCCAAGCTGTATTGGTGTACGTATTTTCTAGCAGGGATACCTCCTCTGGATCGCCTGAACAGCAAAGGTTTCTGTGTTTACACTGTCTAGACGGCAAGCCCACTGAGGCAGTGGACGAATTGGCCGATTGCAGAGTACCCGGCGCAACATGTGGCGCAACATGTGGCACAACAACCTATGAACACGAAATGGTACACTCACTGAGGTGACGGCCGTCCTGGTCGACTGCGGGGTGGGCTCAACCTATGGCACAACCTGTGGGGGCATGGTACGCGAACTGAAACAACGGACGTCTTGGCCGATTGCGGTGTGCCGTGTGCAGTGCAACCCATGGCGCAATTGTACACGCACTGGGGCAACCGAAGATTTGGCCGATTGCGGCGCGACTGGCGCAAACTACACTTGGCGCGATGGTTCACCCACTGAAGCAACGGAGGGTTTGACCGATTTCACCGTGCCTGGTGCAGACTTGGCGCAACCTATGGCGCAACCTTCGGTGCAAGATACACCCACTGAGGTTTGATCGATTGCGGCGTGCCTCGCGCAAACATTGTGCAACCTACGGCGCGCCCTTTACCTGGCGCAACCCATGGGGCATCATATGGGCAACATCCGCATGGACGATGCTGTTTAGGGTCACTTTGCGGGGTGGTGTTTCATCGAATGGGGTACTTCTCCTCCTGGAAGATGGAGCAAGTTTGATGCTCCCATGGCTCGAGGATTGCGAGGTAGCAAGTTTCAAAGTCGCTTGCCTAAGTCTGTCTTCGTAAAAAATATGATCAACCCACGAACCCAGACAGGAATTTAGAAACGCGAGGCATGGCAACAGTTTCAAGACACCTGATTGGGCGACAAACAATTGCAATGCTTAAAACATCGATTGTGATGTATCGTGTCAGAGATTGTACTCTGCGGTGCCATGCTGAAATAAGATGTGTCATGCCACGATGACTTGCGTTGTCCTCTGTCGCGTTGTGTATCAAGTCGCCCTTGGCATTGCCGACGACTACGACGACAACTGACGACGGACGACGGACGGCGGACGACGGACGACGCACGACAGACGACGGACGACGGACAACGACGACGACGACGACAACGACGACGACGACGGAGACGGACGACGACAAGATCGGACGAACGAACAAACAAACAAACAGCCGAGCGAGCGAACACGACGACAATGACGACGGGTCGGGCGTAAGGGTCGGCCGGGACATGAAAGCGGGCGGGTCGGACGGGCGGTCGGGCTGGGCGGAGCGGGCGGGGCGGGTGGGCGCCGTCGTCGTCGTCGTCGTCGTCGTCGTCGTTGTCCTCCTCCTTCTCCTCCTCCTTTTCCTTCTCCTCGTCGTGACCGTTGTTTGCCGGCGGCCAGTTGGGGCGCGGTGGGTGGGTCGTAAGCTGCCTCCCCTCTTGCACGGGGTGTGGGGGGGTCCATAACCCACTCTCGCCCCCTTGCCCAGGGAGGGGCCCCTCTCTTGCCTAAGCACACGTGAAAAAAACGATTCCAGGATTGCAGATTGAAACATCTTGACTGCTTTGTACATATTTGAGCTCTGGGATCATGCCCCAAAGGACCCTCCACCCAGACGGCACCTCCACGGGGCCCAAACCAAATCATGCGCTCGTCCCCAGACGGCCCAGGACCTGCCGAAGACGGCTCCTGGATGCCCTGCGCCATCAACCACAAGGCTCCACACCAATGCTTCAAGTCTTCCAGCTCTGCGCTCGCTTGGGGCAGCGCAATCAGAGGCTGCTCCATGCACTTCTGATCGCCGCTCATGCTCCCAAACCACAGCGAGCCACCGCAACCGCATCTTGACAAGACGCACGTTTGCGTACGTGGATCTCTCATGCCTGACTGTGGGAGCGGATCAATCGACGCCCATCCCTCGCTGCTGCTGCGGCACTCCAGTCTGTTCAATCAATACGTGGACGTTTTCTTGTTCGGCGTTTCGACATTGGGCGGAAGGGTTTCGGCGTTTCGACATTGAGGTACTGGATCTCTCGGGCTCTGGCTCCATCTCCTCTTGCTCGTCCTCGTTCGCCCTCATTCCTCCTACCATTCTGCGTCGTGCCTGTTCTCCTCGTTCTCCTCCGCTCATCTTGCATTTCCTCCTCCTCCTCCTTCTCCTCCTCTTTCGGCTCCTCTTTCATTCCTTCCCTTCTCCCACTCCCTCTCGCCTTCCACCTCCTCCTCCTCCTCCTCCTCCTCCTCCTCGTCCTCCTCCTCCTC